>JAGTTH010003327.1:0-52665 GCA_022606485.1 Agraylea sexmaculata
GTAGGCGAGATTTCTCACTGAAAATCTAAATCATTATAACTTTATGGATATAACTGTATTAATTGTATATGTGTAGTTATTTTAACATACTTTGGAACTTGCCAATCCATCGTCGGCAGATACGGCCAGTAATCGGATAGTTCTTTAACTAATAAAGCCACTGGCATTCCGTGAACCGATCCACTCTCTGATGTTTTATTAGTATTGATATCAGCATGAGCGTCAACCCACAGTAAAACCATATCTTGGTTTTCATTTATGTGACCATCGACAGTTCCTAAAGTTAAATGATAACTTATTTATTAGGTACACCATTACCGCCGATAAGAATGCCAGACAACTGGATGTATAAATATCAATATCAAGCAGACGAGTGTATGTATATGTTTTACTGTGTGTCTGTATTGTGAGCTCTCTTATTGGGCGTTAAAGTACGAACCAAATCACTTTGAATTACTACATATAAAGGCCATAGTGTATGTATACATTCTACTGTGTGTCTGTATTGTGAGCTCTCTTATTCGGCGTTCAAGTACGAACCAAATCACTTTGAATTACTACATATAAAAGGCCATAGTGTATGTATACTGTGTTTTACTGTGTGTCTGTATTGTGAGCTCTCTTATTGGGCGTTAAAGTACGAACCAAATCACTTTGAATTATACATATAAAAGACCATAGTGTATGTATACTGTGTTTTACTGTGTGTCTGTATTGTGAGCTCTCTTATTGGCCGTTAAAGTACGAACCAAATTAAATATAAAAGGCCATATTGTATGTATATTGTGTTTTACTGTGTGTCTGTATTGTGAGCTCTCTTATTGGGCGTTAAAGTACGAACCAAATCACTTTGAATTACTACATATAAAAGGCCATAGTGTAAGTATATTGTGTTTTACTGTGTGTCTGTATTGTGAGCTCTCTTATTGGGCGTTAAAGTACGAACCAAATCACTTTGAATTACAACATATAAAAGGCCATAGTGTATGTATACTGTGTTTTATTGTGTGTCTGTATTGTGAGCTCTCTTATTGGGCGTTAAAGTACGAACCAAATCACTTTGAATTACTACATATAAAAGACCATAGTGTAAGTATACTGTGTTTTACTGTGTGTCTGTATTGTGAGCTGTCTCTGTCTTGTCTCGTCTGCTTGGTCTGCCAAATTGATATATTTATCATCCTTCTAATATGGGCACACTCTAGTTTACCTATTCCGATGGAATGGTCGCCTCCGATTGTCACGCAGATTCTATCATCTTTCAGTACTTTGGAGACCATTTTGGATACTTCTTTGGAACATGCTGATACTTGTGCTAATTCGTGCATATTCTCAACATAAGCCTGTGTTTGATAAACTTGCGGAATATTAATATCGCCATAGTCCTTCACGTCTAAATCATCTGAAATATTATTATAAGTCAAAGTAGAGATAAAATTCATACAAAACAGCTCGATACCACCGATATTAGAAGGTCGGACAACTGCATGTATAAATATCAAGATGGCGGGAGTCTCTGTCAAACTCATCTGCTTGCCATATTGATATTTCAACATCCAATTGTCTGTTGTATATTTATTTTTTTTATTTTTTCCTTTCAAAATATCAAGCCAAAGCGTTATCGCAGATAAGAAAACCAGACAACTTGATGTATAAATATCAAGATGGCGGACCAAGCAAACGAGTCTGAGTGGGACAATAATTGTTAAAACTTGCGCTAAATAAATTCTCAATAGAGATGTATATTGCTTTTCATTACTATTGTTTAAACACTGTCAATGACCTTGATTACAGTGTTGCCTCTGTCAAACTCATCCGCTTGGTTCGCCATCTTGATATTTATCATCTATTTGTCTGTACTTATATCATATCACCCGTAGATATCGCTAGTATATTTTATTTTTTACCCGCATTCATCGTTTTTCATTCAAAATATCAAATTTAACAACGGATTAGATTACCACACAACTGGATGTCTAAATATCAAGCTGAATTTTGACAGAGGCAACACTAGACTCGTCTGCTAGGTCCGATATCTTGATATTTAATATCTGTTGTGTTTGTTTATCCTGGCCGGTTTGTATAAATGCAGCATATTGAATATCGAACAGCTTTTGTGTATTTTTAAGAAAACCCTCAGCTATTTTACTGTATCTATAATTATAGTGTCTTGGGTTATTATTAGATTTGTTTTAAGGGTGTCTATGATTTATAGTAATATTGCAAATTACCTATTTCCTTTAACTGCTCGATGAGTCCTGCATCGCGTAATATGGACGGTGCTAAATCCACTCCTGGTTTCTTCTGTCCCTTGTTGAAAGGCACTCCGATGATTCCGACCCTCGGTGAAGAACGCATCGTTGTTAGACTCCTGAAGAAATGTCTGATCATCATTGAAAGAATCTTCAAAGTGTCGTGAACAGATCGTTTCTGGTCTGGTTTATTTTGTAGACGAGTCCTTATCGCCGCGACAAATGCGGGAAAACCTTGACCCCGCACAAAACAACCGACACGATCTCATTTTTATATTTTATTAATAAACACTTACCGAAATATATTCCCGTCAACGATAATGTTACTAAATAGATTGAGTGCTGTCTTATTTATTTGTTTTATTGTGCGAGTGTTAGTGTATATCATATATTTTGAGTGTTACTAATCAAAAATGAACGATAGAAAAAATATTTTATCTGGTGGGACAACAAAATTAATGATATGCTTTAGTTTCATTTATAAAAAAATTAGAACATAATTTAATATTTTTAACACAATAGACACGCGACAGTCACTACTAAGTAATTATTGATTCCAAAAAATATTGAAGAAATTGTTCTAAACATCACATAACCTATGAAAATAGCCAATAGGCTGTATTTTGTAAAATGCTCGTTTTTATTGCGGAGTCTATCGTTTTCCATACAACTTAACCCTCACATTACCGCGCCGTATCAAGATCTCAGTTAAACTGTGATCTTGCTTGACTTTTTTATCGAAGTTGGAAACATAACCTATGAAAATAGCCAATAGGCAGTGTCCTCTATATATATATATATATATAGAGGACACTGCAATAGGCCGTATCTTTTGTAAAATGCTCATTTATGTTGCGGAGTTTATTTTTTTCCATACAACTTAACCCTCACATTACGGCGCCGTATCAAGTTCTTAGTTTAATCGTGATCTTGCTTGACTTTTTGATCAAAGTGGGAAACATAACCTATGAAAAGAGCCAACTGGACGTATCTTTTGTAAAATGCTCAATTTTTTTGTGGAGTCTATCGTTTTCCATACAACTTGACCCTGTCATTACGGCTCCGTATCAAGTTCTCAGTTAAACTGTGATCTAGCTTGACTTTTTGAACGAAGTGGGAAACATAACCTATGAAAAGAGCCAACTGGACGTATCTTTTGTAAAATGCTCAATTTTTTTGTGGAGTCTATCGTTTTCCATACAACTTGACCCTGTAATTACGGCTCCGTATCAAGTTCTCAGTTAAACTGTGATCTTGCTTGACTTTTTGATCGAAGTTGGAAATATAACTTATGAAAAGGCGAATTGGACGTAACTTTTATTAGAAGCTCAACTTTGTTGCGGAGTCTATCGTTTTCCATACAACTTGACCCTGTAATTACGGCTCCGTATCAAGTTCTCAGTTAAACTGTGATCTTGCTTGACTTTTTGATCGAAGTTGGAAATATAACCTATGAAAAGGGCGAATTGGACGTAACTTTTATTAGAAGCTCAACTTTGTTGCAGAGTTTATTCTTTTCCATACAACTAGACCCTGTCATTACGGCTCCGTATCAAGTTCTCAGTTAAATTGCGATCTTGCTTCACTTTTTGACCGAATTGGAAATATAACCTATGAAAAGAGCGAACTGGACGTAACTTTTATTAGAAGCTCAACTTTGTTGTGGAGTTTATTGTTTTCCATACAACTTGACCCTGTCATTACGGCTCCGTATCAAGTTCTCATGTTAAATTGCGACCTTGCTTGACTTTTTTTATCAAAGTTGGAAACATAACCTACGAAAATAGCCAGTAGGCTGTAACTTTTGTAAAATGCTCATTTTTGTTGCGGAGTTTATTGTTTTCTATACAACTTTACCCTCACATTACGGCGCCGTATCAAGATCTCAGTTTAACCGTGATCTTGCTTGACATTTTGATCAAAGTTGGAAACATAACCTATGAAAATAGCCAATAGGCCGTAACTTTTGTAAAATGCTCATTTTTGTTGCGGAGTTTATTGTTTTCTATACAACTTTACCCTCACATTACGGCGCCGTATCAAGATCTCAGTTTAACCGTGATCTTGCTTGACATTTTGATCAAAGTTGGAAACATAACCTATGAAAATAGCCAATAGGCCGTAACTTTTGTAAAATGCTCGTTTTTGTTGCGGAGTCTATCGTTTTCCATACAATTTGATCCTAACATTACGGCTCCGTATAAAGTTCTCAGTTAAATTGCGATTTTATATCCTAATTAGTATTTATAGATGAGGTATGTATTGTGTTTTCTTTGACATGGTAATGTTTGTGTAGTTGACAGCAGTGAATGTCACGATGTCTGTCAGATGTGGAGCACTGTACCACCTGCCGCGCATGGCCGCACTGTACAGGGTTGGACACTCTGGCCGCTCTCTCCTCCGTCCTGTTCAGGGCCACACAAGCCACGCCCCTCTGCACTCCTCGGCCTGCATCCTGGCCCGTGAGTACTCCTCGTTACTAGTTACGTCACTCTAACAATAACACTCGACTGTTTTTGCCAGACTGGGACAGGGACTACAAGCCAGGCCCTTATCCCAAGAATGAGGAGGAGCGGAAGAAAGCCGCGGAGAAGTATAACATCTCTCCTGAAGCCTATGAGGTTTATCCTGATGATGGCCTCGGCCATGGAGACTACCCCAAGCTGAGGAATCCTTCAGGGGACTCCCGCGATCCTTACTACCCTTGGGACTTTCCCGAAGTCAAGAGGAATTATAACGAACCTGTAAGTGACCACTTGATCCAATTTCATATAATGTCTATAATATATTTTTGTCGGCAGATTCCATTAGAAGAGCTTATCAATAGCGAAGTCAGATATGACACGGACTACAAGCCTCGATTTTCTAGAACACACATGTTCACGGCCTTCTTCGGAGTGATGGGAGGATTCTGGCTGCTTTATATGTTTTTCGAGGATTACAAATTGTTTCCACCGGTACTTGTTAAACAATATCCACGCGAGGGACCCCATTATTTATTTCCCGGAGACAAACATCCCGGCAGTGGTGACAGCCACCATTGAAACCCTAGTTTAAATTCTGAATTGATCGTCGAGTACTCTAATTTCATAATGTAAATAAACAAAACAAAATTTAAAATGTATTTTATTATCAAATTAATAAATAGAGGTAGTTCAAGAAGATGTTTATCTTCTTTAAAATCACAGAATTCCACACATAATAGTATTAAGTTCACTTGTATATGCTCGTGAAGTATTCTTCTTCTAGATCGTACAAATCTGCAGCTACGTCGTCTCTCAAAGACATTAACTTCTGATCGCACTCTTGCTGTTTCGTCCTGAACAGTTTGGAGTTTTGAGTGATCGCTTCATTGACCGACGGAAAGTCGTTTAGGATTAAATATTGTTTGATATCCGATACGAGTTTCATTAACGATTCACCAGCCCTCACTGCAAAAATACATATATTAAATGTATCCACAATTTGATAAGATTAGATTTTACCCATGTTGGCCGCCCGAACTTGCATTTCGAAGGTGTCCTGTTCAATCTGCGTCATCCGACTGAGCTGTGATTCATTTTCTCCTTTGGCCAGTTTGATGATTTCTATAAATGCCGGCAAATGAAGTAAACAGACAGAACGCGTGTACCAAGTAATAACAGTATTTGTACCTTCAAAGTTATCAAGCATACTCTTGACATCGTCCTTCAGTCTGGCGCTGTAAGACTTCAGTAAGGCTTCCTTGCTCTGCGGCAATCCTCGCTGCATCATCATCGGACAGATGCCACAACAATAATGTTGCCATTATACACATTATATTCTTTTATAGATAAATTAAATAATATCAAACATTAAAACATCTCTCTTCATCAATTATTTTTTTATTTAATCATTAGAAAATAATTATATAATTTTTTTATTGAATATTAAATGCATATATACATATATATTGAAATGTCAAATGGTGAAGCATGGTGAATAACATAACAAAGATAACCTCGTAAGCCGGCTGAAGATGGCGAAGAAGATGGTGTCTTGTGGCCTGGAGCTCGGAGGGGGCGTGCAGGACATTGAGGCCAGGGTCAGGGCCGCTGTGGGGGCGGGGGCGCAGTTCGTCATCATGGCCTTGGCACATCCTCGGCTCAGGAGGAGTTACAGGCCGGGAGGACGACCAATCAGAGACACCTTCGTGCGCAGTGACATCTTCACCACGGACACTGAATGGGGGGACAAAGTTGTCGCCAAGACATCTCCTTACATCCACTTAGAATCTCCATGTCCTGGTTAGAGACACCTCTGTTACAAATTATACACAATTCACACTATATTTATTCACTAATTACAGCTTTGAGACAGAAATATGAAGATTGTTTCAATGAAGAATTATCGCATGCTCGCGGTATCGGTATATCCACAATGTTAACTCTCAACGGACCCATCAATAATAACTTAGCCAGACTAATCAACAATTTTTTAAAGTGAGTGACAACTTTGTTATGCATATCCTCAGTGTAAACTGTTTTATTTTAATATTCCAGTTCATCGACTAGTATGTTTTGGGTGAAAGTTCCGTTGGAAAATCCAGCTTTATCCGACACGATTCTCGCTTTGAAGTCCGAAGTGGAGCGAGAAGAGTTGAAAAAGGCGGATGAACTTAACGGAGGAACTTGGAAATGGTGGAGCGACTTTCACAAATTATTACAATGGGACAAACGATTCGGGGTTGCTCTAAAACTAAGCGCAGACCTTCCGGATGATGAAATTCTACAAAGATGGCTCGGAGAACCCATCAGATGTGTAATCATCCCGACCGATGTGTTCATCACCAATAAAAAAGGGTAACATTTCCTTCAAGACCCTATTTATTTTTTATATTTACGTGTATTTGATTTGATTTCTAGTTATCCAATTTTGTCCAAACCCCATCAGAAATTTGTGAAAATCTTGATGGATTTACAAGTACAAGTTGTCATAACTGGAATGCCTCGACATGATGAATTATCATATTATTTTGGTTATATTCAAAATTTATGGAATACAAGAGCAGTGTTAGGAGATCCAATGAGCTGTTTCTCTAAAGGGTATAAAAAAAGACTAGTAAACAATATATTTTTAATATAATTAATGCATTTTTTTTATTTATTTGTATAGTTGGGAAGAATGTCTCCAAATGCCGCTTCAGCCGTTATCGGATAATCTCGATGCTCATACATATTCGGTGTTTGAAAAAGATCCCGTTAAATACGACATGTATCAAAAAGCAGTCGTTGCCGCTTTAACAGATCGATATTGTTTAAATATTGATGGTAAATTAATAAACAGTACCGATAAACCGAAAGCGATAGTCATGGTGCTCGGTGCCGGTCGAGGACCTCTCGTAAGAGCTGTGATAAATGCAGGCATTTTAACAAATGTCCAAGTTAAAGTTTATGCGGTGGAGAAGAATCCTACGGCTTTAGCGACATTACATGCCCAACAGCAAGAAATTTGGGGCGATCAAGTGACAATCGTCGCCAGTGATATGAGAGCTTTTAAATCTGAAGACCTTGCAGATATTGTGGTTTCCGAATTATTAGGTACTATTCCTAGTTATAATATGTTTTACGCATTTATATTAAACTGTACTAATTCTTAATTAGGTTCGTTCGGTGATAATGAACTCTCTCCCGAGTGTTTGGATGGAGCGAGACATCTTTTAAAACCGGACGGTATTAGTATCCCTTGTAGTTATACATCGTATATTAACCCGGTTATGTCTCCGAGACTCTGGGGCCTTGTGAAAGCAAGTGATAGAAGTGATTTACCGCATTTACCCCACGGAAGCCAATTTGAAACACTTTGGGTTGTTTACCAACAGAATAAATATGATATTGCAGCGCCACAGGTTAGTTTAATTAAAACGTTTAAAATAATCAGTGTAATGATGTAAAATTATTTCAGGATTTGTTTACTTTCAACCACCCCTGTCCTCAAAACAGTGAAGGGGTAGAAAGGAGGATGTGGTCGAGTCGCACATTTAAGTCTACTCAGTCTTGTGTAATGCATGGATTTAGCGGATATTTTCATTGCACCCTGTACGGAGAGCATACAATCAGTATTTTACCAGAAAACATGACATACGGGATGATCTCCTGGTTCCCTGTATTTTGTCCTATCAAAGTAAGTGTGCACTGCTTAAATATTACAAATTATGTATTCACGATTTATTCCATGTTCCAGTCTCCCATTTCACTCGGCCCTGATAGCACAATCACAGTCAATTTTTGGAGATGTCGCAACGCAAGAAAGGTTTGGTACGAATGGAATATCACCTCCCCAGAACTTCAACCTGTACACAATTCCGGCGGTAGATCTTCTGAAATGATTTTATAAATCTAATTTCAATACACATTGTCATTCCTTTTAAATGTTACACAGATTTGTTTATTTTTTTAACTGTCCATTAAAGTATGCTGTTCACAACACTGAATTTTATTTATATTTTTTCACGGAAAATTACATTAATTTAAATAAATGTTATTTTATATTGATAGGGAATTATGCTGTATGGCAAATATTCATTTACATTTCGACAACAGGCGTTAATTTATTGATTTTATATTTATGTATGTATTGAATGTTGCCACTAGAGCGCTGTCAGTCTGTACCGTTGACAGTTGTGACACGTGATGGAAATTGAAAAGAAAATTGGTTTAAGCGAGTGGAACAGCGTCAAATTGGCTGCTGTCGCTGTTATACGCCAAGAAAAAACTACTTCATTAGAAAATGGTACTAATAAGCTCTCATTTACCCGCAAACAATATAAATCCATCATTTACAAAATACTAAAGCGATTTTATAAATAAAAAAACTATTTACAGATTGTAGTGTGTTCAGTAAAGACATACCCAGTTTTAGAACAGCCTCTGGAAACAGAATTTTCTCCGCAAATGCAGCAGCTCTCTATTTATTTCCCATAAAGGATCAGTCTTTGTTTATTAAAGGGTAAGATATTTAATTTGAATCTATTGAACAATCATTTTAATTGTATATTATTAACACAGCTCCGAGTGGCTGGATTGGGAAGCATCTAAACTTCTACCATGCGTTGCCAACTTGGGTATTGTTAAAAGTATACCCAAAGAATTAATTTCACTATTGAACGAATATCTCAACAAATTAAATCAACATTTGGCCAAGAATGAGTACATTATCGGTGTAAGTATATTTAAAACATTATTTTGTTTGATAATAATAATGGTTAATATTAAATCAATATTTTCAGACTGAAATCTCCGTTGTGGATGTTTGTATTTGGTGTACACTTTATGTAGTTTTTCATGATTCAAAATTGTGCAAACAAGTTATCATCGAAGAGAATGTTCTTAAATGGCAGCAACGTATTGAATCTCTGAATGAAATTCAAGTGAGTTTCAATTTTTATCTTTTAGTAATTGATATTTTTGTCATCGTTGATTTTTTAAATAGGCATTTATAAAAGAGCGTTTGCCGGAAGTGTCTGTGATTTGTCAGCTCATGAATGCGGCTTCAATTAGTGGAGGATATGCTTTACCGTCTTCGTCTCCAATAGTTGAAAAAAATGCAGAACATTCGAGGTATTTTGACAATTGAATATTTGTACAAATAATATTTCATTTATCATTTCTTTGCAGCACAAATACTTCACCTGAAATAAAGCCTGAAGTTGAAGTCACGCCGGACGAGCTTAAGAATGCTGAAGAGTATTGGAAGAACGGTCACAAATTTTTAGCAAAACCACTTCCTTGGGAAAAGACAGTGTATGTTTTAAGAAGACTATTAACATTTTTTTATGATTAAAATATTTTTTTCATTATTTTACAGATTACCCAAAGAAGGCTATAAGAACATTTTGATAACCTCAGCATTGCCGTATGTCAATAATGTTCCGCATTTGGGGAACATTATCGGCTGCGTTTTATCAGCTGACGTTTTCGCCAGGTAATTTATAAATAAATTAAAATTAAAATCCTGTATTTAATAATATCGATTTTTTTTTAGATATTGTCGATTGTGCAATTACAATACATTGTATATTTGCGGTACCGACGAGTACGGAACGGCAACAGAGACTAAAGCATTAGAGGAAAAGTGTACGCCGCGTGAAATATGTGATAAATATTTTGAAATCCACAATGCCGTCTACAGATGGTTCGGTATCGGCTTCGACTACTTCGGAAGAACAACCACTCCTGAACAAACTGAGTATGGAAATTAATATTATTTATACATATGTGTGTATTTTATAGTATTTTTTTGTAGAATCGCTCAAAAGATGTTCCTTGATTTATTTAAAAATGGATTCGTCGAAACTCAAACAGTAGAACAATTGCATTGTGAAGGTTGCAATAGATTCTTAGCAGACAGGTTAGTTTATAATTCATTTTATTGTAAATCTTTATATTTATTCATCCATTTGTATGGCCTGCTATTATATCGGTGGTATTGAGTATACTAAATTATGTAAAAATATTGCCATATTTTATTATTCATATATTAAATTATGTTTTTCTAGATTTGTAGAAGGAACTTGCCCTCTACCTGGTTGTGGTTATCCGGATGCTCGAGGAGATCAATGCGACGGATGTGGAAAATTAGTGAACGCTACGGAACTCATCAATCCAAAATGCAAACTATGCTCAAAAACTCCCGTCATCAAGAGTAGCTCTCACTTCTTCCTTGACTTACCTCAGGTTTGCATAAAAAAATTATTATCGACGTTACACTATCTTATATTTTGTATTTTAGTTGGAGCCGTTGTTGCATTCTTGGGTGGAAAGTAACAAGAGCGGGTGGTCGCATAATGCCCAACAAATCACCAAATCATGGTTGAAAACGGGACTCCGAGCCCGTTGTATAACAAGAGATCTCAATTGGGGCGTTCCGGTACCTGTGAAAGGCTTCGAGAAGAAGGTACAATTAAATTAAATATCATATGTTTCACAATTTATTAATATTAACTTGTAGGTGTTCTATGTGTGGTTCGACGCTCCAATCGGTTATATTTCGATAACAAAACGGTACACCGATAAATATGAACAATGGTGGAAACCAGATCCAAAGCACAAAGTAAGTGATTGAATTAAATTAGTGTTTGAATTTAATTGTAATGATGCATTCCGTAGGTGACTTTATACCAATTTATGGCCAAAGACAATGTTCCTTTCCATTCTGTCGTATTTCCCGCAACTCTCCTCGGCATCGGTCAGAAATACATCATGGCTAAGCACATCATGTCCACTGAATATTTAAATTACGAAGACGGTAAATTTTCCAAGTCAAGAGGAGTCGGTATTTTCGGCAACGATGCTCAAGTAAATTTTGATAGAATTAATTTTAATGTATGTTTTTAATAATGTCACTTTACATTTTCAGTCCACGGGCATTCCGTCGGATATATTCCGATACTATTTACTGAGCATTCGTCCCGAGGGTCAAGATTCCAACTTCAGTTGGTTAGATTTGGCAACCAGGAATAATTCGGAGCTTCTCAACAATCTCGGCAATTTTATCAACCGAGCGTTCGTATTCTGTGCGAATAGTTTTGATAAAACCATATTGCCGATAACTTTGAACGATGCCGATCTCAATTTGCTGGCGTTGATCAATAGAGAAATTAAGGGTTTGTAAATTATTGATAAATTAATTTATATGATATAATATATGGATTTTTTTATAGGGTATGTCGAGTGTATGGAGGCTTGCAAGCAAAAAGACAGTCTACATCAAATTTTGAATATATCGCGATTTGGAAATCAGTACATGCAATCACAAAAACCATGGGTCCTTCTCAAAGGAACGGAAGAAGAGAAGTATGATTGTGTAAATTATACATATATTTCTGATATTATTAAAATTATTATTTAATAGAAATCGAGCTGGTTCAGTGGTTAGCTTAAGCTGCAATATATCTTGTCTCCTGGCGATGCTTTTGACACCGTTCATGCCGCAAACATCCAAAACAATATTCACACAGCTCAATACTAAACTGGAAAACATAGGAAATCTCAATCCAGAGTAAGTAAGATTTAAATAATTTGTATTTATTAAATACTCAATCGCTTATCAATCAACAGGCATCCATATTTGCGGTTGCTATTACCAGCCGGTCATAAAATAGGCACTCCGTCGCCACTCTTCACCAAGATTGAAGAGGCTCGTGTCCAAGAGTTGAAGGCCAAGTTCGCTGGGAGACAAACTACGCCTCCGAAAGAGGTTAAAATAGCAGAGACGCTCACGGTGCAAGAATTGGAAGGTAAAATTCAAGAACAGGGTGAAAAGGTGAGGCAGCTAAAAACAAGCGGGGTGGAAAAAGCTGTATGGCAGCCTGAAGTCACAATATTACTGGCTCTGAAGAAACAACTTCAACAGCTGCAACCGAGCGCGGAGCCTCCTAAAACCGCTCCGTCGAAGAAGAACAAGAAGGTTAAATAATCTGTATTAGACAATCAACTTATTTATTCATCAATAGAATGCTTTTGTACTTCATATTTATGTATGTTGCATAATAAAAATTTCAACAACTCTAAATATAGTATTTATTACATCCTGCGATTATCGTATTATGATTTTATTTTTTTACAAACAGACATAAAAATAATTAAATATGATAATTATTAGTGTCATGTTCTATATT
The DNA here is from genome assembly GCA_022606485.1 of Agraylea sexmaculata. Taxonomy (NCBI): domain Eukaryota; kingdom Metazoa; phylum Arthropoda; class Insecta; order Trichoptera; family Hydroptilidae; genus Agraylea; species Agraylea sexmaculata. The sequence continues at coordinate 12,889 of JAGTTH010003327.1, forward strand.
TAAAATGACAGGATGCTCATTTGTTTTTAGTGTGATGTTGGTATTAAAATAAAATGCAAAATGAGATTCACTCGTAATATTTATTGATTTAAGTATGAATATATTTGGAATATGCAATTTAGAATAATATCACAGCCGGTTTAAATTGTGTTTTGTTCTCATACAGTGGAGTTAGTGATGAAGTCTGGACAAAGAAGTTCAAATCCATTATATCGACACTAGTTGGTAAGTTTTCCACTTTCTTGGGGGCGTTTTTGTGTGTTCTTCGTTTATGATTGACCAAACTGTTAGGATGCTTACATTTAAATTCGCACAACTCGCACTTGTACGACATATCGAGTGAGTGTGTTTTCTTGTGATGGCGAAGGTGAGTGGTGGAGTTGGTTTTGTAAGCGCATTGGTCGCAGCTCAACGCCTTCTCTTCGAGGTGAGACTTCTTGTGCACTCTCAGATTGGCCATTGATTTAGTCCTGTATGCGCAAACATCGCAAGCATACGGCTTCTCGTCGAAATGGGTCGCTCTGTGCCCGACCAGGTTATTGCGGAATCGAGATCGGTACTCGCACAAATCGCATGCGTATGGCTTTTCTTTCGAGTGAATTTTGCTGTGTATTTGTAATATATCCTGTCTTTTGAACCGTTTGTTGCATATTTCACACACAAAAGGTTTTTCATCCGAATGCGTATACCGATGGCTTTTCATCGTACGCGGATTCATCGATTTGTAATCGCAAAATTCGCATTTATAAAAATCATCGATCATGTGTACTCTTTTATGCTCGGTTAAATCGGAGAGGCTTACGAATGTCAAATCGCAAATTTTACACGTCAGGTTGACAATTTTTGGGTGCATTTTTTTATGTTGATAGAGCAGCGATGGTTTATCGCATTGGAATTCACACCTGTCGCACCTGAATATTTTTTTACATTGAGGTTGCTCCATGTGCTGGTAGAGAGCTCTCAGATCGGTGGTTTTGTAAGAACACGTGACGACATCACATTTAAAAATCTTTCTCGGCGGGTGATTGAATTTATGACTCTTCAAATCCGATATACTTTTCGTGGAATAATTGCATCGATCGCATGAAAACTTCGCTTCGAATTTGAATTTATCGTTGAGTTTTATCTCTTTTGCTTTCTGCTCGATTATACTTTCACTTTTGGGCAATTGTGTGCATACATTCTCGTAAAAATATTCAACTCCGTCGTTACTCTTTATTATAACGCCTTGATCCGACTCTGGTAATAAAACGCTCTCGACTTCTTTATTGTTTTGTTTGACCGTTACATTGTTGGTTGATAGTTTTTGAATAATATCTCGTAAGGTAATGGCCATATGTTTTTCGGTGCCTTGTTTAACTCTTTCGGAAGTGGTTAATTTTGTAAATTTCACATTTTGATCTTCGACGAGGACCACAAAAGACCCTTCATTTTGAGAGCCTTGCCTCACTTCTTCGAGTGTGTCTTCCAGCGAGGTTACTTTTCGATTTCTTAGTCTTCCGTCGCTCGACTTAAGGAAACAAGAAAGCTCCGGTTGAAAATCATCACTTGTATTATTCGGTGGTTCTTCAAATTTATTCAAATCAAACGGAGTAACTTTGATCGAGTCCCGGTCCAGGTGATAATCTTCGTAGATGTTTTCAATATCCTTCTTCACCTCTTTATCCGATTTATTCACCTGCAGTGGTTGGAAAAAGATCGTGTTACTGTTGCTGGCTGTGTTAGTTAAATTTTTATTGAAACTCTCAACTATGACATTGACAAAATTCGGCTTGTCGATCTCTTCGTCTACTTTATCCAGTTTCAAACTGTTTTCGAGGCTGAACTCGAAATCATTTTCGGTGTTTTCTAAAATAATGATGTAATTCCCATCCAGGTTGTCGTCGAAACCTTCGAGATACTCCTCCATCCTTAATTACTGAAAAATCAACAATTTCAATATGATTGATATAAAAATATGTCACGTTTTATCAAAAGTGCACATTAATCAATCGAAACACTTTTATATTAATTTGAATCGAAATAAGACATACCCGATTTCAATTTTCAATAAAAATTTTCAAGGATTTGAAGATGCAATTGGTAAACAAACAAGGATTTTATTCACAGCTGAAATCCTTCATCTGTCCCCACGCCTGTCAAAACATGTTAGTGTTGCCATTAAGAAAAATACATGATTAAATTACACAACAAAATATATTATTTAAAAAAATATATATATATCAAAGTGTTTTTTAAAATAAAAAGTAAATAATTAAGAGCATTTTTACAATATTTAGTAAGGTTTAAAATTTGTTTTTACTAGCAACACAATTTGTTTTGACAGTTCACAATCATCGCTGGAATTATATTATGGTATTTACTTATTTTTTTTAAATAATAATTGAATTTTGAGTTTAGTAACAAGTCAAAGAACAAATAATTGATTGCAGGTATATGTAGGATGCAAAAGAACAATGAAGAGTTCTTTATACTGATTGTTTGTGAAAATGAAAAGAAAATTAATGAAAATCAAATATGCAGCGATGATAAATTATTAGAAAGTGATCTAAATGAAAAGAAAGAGGCAAACGTTTCAGATATTGTACTCGCCTGTGATATGTGCGATTATAAAACTAATAAAATAGCCCGACTGAAATCTCACAAGCGGGTACATTCACCGGTGAAAGAATTTGTTTGCAAAGTCTGCGGGATGAGATTCAAGCACTTGACCAGTCTGAGCAGTCACCGCAGAATTCATTTAGACGGAACACCTTATGTGTGTAATATTTGTGATTACAAGTCGAAGCACAGGAGAAACTTCACCGAGCACTTGAGGACTCATTCCGATGATAAGAAATACACATGCGATATATGCGGACATAGTACAAAGTTGCTCACGAGTCTCCGGTCTCACATGAGAAGCCATTCTGACCTAAAACCGTTCAAATGTAACGTGTGCGATTATAGGTAATTTATCCCAATTACAAAATCATCAATAATACTGATTTTATTTGTGTATTTTCAGTGCAAAGTCAACGAGTAATCTCAAAGTGCATATGAAATTTCATTCTCAAGATACTTTGTTCAATTGTCTGAAGTGTGATTATAAAACTAAATATCAACACAGTCTGAAAATTCATTTAAAGAAGATTCATATATTATCGTGTTATTAATTATTTATTTAATAAAATTTATTACACTGTTTATTGGTTTTTATTTTAATAAGGTGATCGACCGTCCTACTTTTAAGCGTTTTAATGCTTTGCCCCCCTTTTATAAATATAATAAAACAAATATTATTTTGGGTATTTGTAGGATCTTACACTTATTTAATCAGACGTTGAGATGAATTAATATTAATTGTTTGATTATAGTTTTAACATTTTTTTTTTCTTAGGCAACCACGAAATAGAAGGAAATTAAAATTTTTGAGTACCTAGTTTTATCAGTCAATTTCATGAGATGTGTTTTTTTAATAGCAAAGGGTTGTATATTTAATAGTGTAATGAGAGTGTAGGCGTGCGGTGCGTATATTGTCGTATAGCTCTAGTCTATTCGTACACACACGACTCACTAACGCATTCTTATATTGAATATGGCCCTCAGAGGCGAGATTAAAGAATTTTTAATAGATTTTACACTTCTTTTCTTTGTTTTCTTATACTGACTAATGTAATTATGTGTGTATGTATAAATAATAAATCTACCTACCGCGAACGGCTGTTATTAGTGATATTATATCACCGATATCGTAGCTTAATATGAAATGTGTTGAGTAAAAATAAGTATGAAAAAACATAATTGGGTTGTTTAGAGATAAAACATTTTAAGGCCCGTATTCAATATAGTAGTGTAATGAGAGTGTGTGCGTGCGGTGCGTATGCGTATACACAAATACTACAAAGCTCTAGTCTATTCGTACACACACGAATCACCAACACATGGCTTATTAAAAATAATTTATTAATACCTCTAAATAATAAGGGAAAATTGTGTCACACATTCTGATATAAATTATTTTTTTGTTATGCCATTTTATAATAAAGCTTTTGGAAATATTTTCCGTTATATAAATTTGTAGAGTGAGATTTAATTATCTCACAAACAGTTTGATTCCAAAGTAATCCGTTGTCGGGGACGGATTTTTTTTAATTCATTGTACAAAGCCAATCTCGCTTATCCCCGAGGATCGCCTTGCACTGTTTGTTTGACTTCAAATAAATAATAAAGAATGTTCCACCTCTGGATTTAGAATTTAATTAGCGCTTTGACAAGAAAAAAATGGGATATTATTCCGTTTCCACGAAAGGGGGATTGAATTTAAAAAGGGCAAAATGGCAAACGGTGTGTACATAACAAGGCATCGTTAGTGTAACTTTTAATGGTGTCGATATTCTTCAATCTGTATACATATATCCCAATTTTTTTTATTATGTATTTACGTATAAATGGGGGAGTGAATCAATTTATTTACATTGCCTTCTCAAACAGATGTCCTGCTGGATCAGCGACTACGTGACTTGAATATCCCTTTTTCCAAAATACATTCTTCGCAAAGGCCATTAAATATTTAGTAAGATAAGCATATTATTTATTGAGCGTTCAAATATGCGTAAAAAATATATTTCAATATTTTAATTGAGGGGCTAATGGATTCCCAGGCATACGTCACCGTAAATACGATAGTAGAGTTACTTAGCTACACTTATAATCGGTTTTTTGTTAGTTAATGCCTCGTCTGAGCCTCGCGCGAGGCACTAATTAACAAAAAAACGGAAAGAAAGTACAACAAAGCAACTCTATTACGTCTTTACGGTGTACGTTTACGGCGACGCACGCCTAGGAATCCCAAGCTTAAGGGCGTATACTGATGCGATTGTCAGTTTCGAGATAATTGAGTAAAACTCTTGTATGTGCGAGGACAGGGGTTCCACAAGGAACACACAAAGGGCCTTTTTATAATGTTATACTTTATTTTTTTATAAGTTGACCTAAGGGGCGGAAGTGGTAAATAAATTGGTTTCATTGTTAAAAAAACAGCTGGGTGTAATAAGAGTGGATAAGAGGATACGCCATTTTTACGTAAAATTATATTTGTTAATAAACTCAAAATTCTCTATCGATCTGTGTAAAAAAAACTTCTCATTCAATTTCTCATTACATTGTCTTGTTATCAGACCAAGGGGCGTAAGTGCAAAAAAAACATTGCATTAAAGGCACAATCAAGGAGCTGGGTGGAATAAGGGCGTATGCTTAAATGTTCAGTTTCGATATAATGGAGTAAAACTTTTTTCATAATAATTTTTCATAGTGAATTCCAAAAATCGATAGATTATTATATTTTGAGTTTATTTAAAAGTTATCCGCCCTTATTCCACCCAGCCTCTCAATTATCATAAATAATTAACAAATTATGTTCGTGATTAGATATTTCACAAAATAAATAAATTCTATTATGCTCATAAACATAACGTTTTTTATATAGAAAAATGTTGAGTTTTGATTTTACACGGAAAAGGGGCATACTGCATTATCCGCCCTTATTCGGCGCAATTAATTAAAAAATGCTCCATTAAAATAACGAGTGATATTCCGCAAGCTTTAAATTTAATTTATTTTAAATTAAATTAAATTTATTAAAAATATTATCGTAAATATTAAATCCAGTATGTTTCGTTCCTCGGAAATTCATAAGTTTGTTATTTTATTTGAATGATAATAAATAAATATTTTATTATCGTGTTAACCCATTGTATTAATAAGCTTATTTATAATTAAATTGAAATTTAGCCAAAATTGAGATTTTTTTTATTTTTTTTTTTCAGTGAAATTGTGAAAATCGCAATGGAAAAGCTTTCAGTACATCTTTGGCCGCCGAATCGGACGCATTTCTTCGCCCGATTTCATCATTATAAAAGTTTAGGTACGCAAATTTATTAATAAAATTGTAATGCTTGTTATAATTTACAACATGTTTGATTTGTTATCTTGGTCCATTAGTAGAGTGACACTATCTCGAGTGCAGGATATTGAGTGATAAATAAATTTCAGATGTTCATTTGATAAAATGAAAGCCTTTGCGCTTTTATTTTACTTTTGCTTCATTCAACACTTAATCAACGGTTTGGAAATCGAAGAAGTCTGCGGTGAGAATTATGGAGACGTTGATTTGTGCCATTCTACTGTCGATTACTGGCTTCAAGATATAAATATCAAAGCGTTGGAATATTACAGGTGAGTTATTTATTAATTAATCAATAATTGCAATATAGATATTAATTGAAATGTAATCGTAGATCACTCGCAGACTACGCTTGGAGGGTTTCCATCCATCCCGATGATCCTGATCTCCCAGATTCCGGATCGAAGTTAGACCGCGACAGGACTTTGTGGAGGAATTGCATCTGCGATACAATCATGAAGTTGGATATGGAAAAATTGGAAGCAATGCAACGGAAACAATTCTATCTTCTATGCAGAACTCCTTCGCTTACCCAAGAAGAATCCGAGTATGAATTTAATATATTTAATATTTCAAATCGATGGTCAAGAATTATAGGTCTAAAATAAACTAATTAAGTTTTGACAATCTTAGGCTTTCAATCATCAAAAACATGATTATATTTATACACTTGATTATCGAAATACTCTTTTATTCAAACGGTCAAATTGTTTTCGATGATATTTCAGCGGTTTGAGTATTGCATTGGACGAAATGCAAACAATCTACACATCTTCTAAAGTTTGCATATTGAAATTGAATCAGACGGATAATTTGAAAGACTCGATACATTCATACTTGCAATATGTTAAAAATATACAATTGGCTGTTGAATTATCCGCAGGCAACGATTTGAAAGAAGGTTTGAGGTTTGTTTGTTGTATTTTTGAAAAGCTTAATTATTAGTTGTGTTATTTTAGGGGATAAAGGAGTGTGTTGTTTGTCCGGGGAACCAGATTTGGAGAGATTGATGTCTGAATCTCACAACGAAGAGATACTCAGATGGGCGTGGCTGTCGTGGAGGAAAAAGGTCGGTCCTCCGATCCGTCCCCACTTCGAAACCATGGTCGAGTTGAAGAACCAAGCGGCTGTTAGGAAAGGATATAAAAACTTGGCTGAAGTGTGGCAAGAAGAACTTGAAATGGATGATTTGGAACAACTTACGTGGAATTTGCTAATGGACGTAATGCCTCTGTATACTAAGCTGCATAGAGTCGTCCGGAACGCTCTGGTTAAAAAATACCCAGAGAGCTTTGTCGGTATTCCGGAGGGTAAAATACCAGCTCATTTATTCAGCAATCTGTGGTCCCAGAATTGGGCGGCTTTGTACTCGATCATCTCACCGGAGACCGACGGAATGAATCTGGACGCACTTATAAAAAAGACAAATTGGTCCACCTTAGACATGGTAAGCCCATCTTTTAAACCATTACATTAAAAATCATCATTATAATTCCCATCGCAGGTAAAGAGAGCTGAAGATTTTTACACGTCGATGGGTTTGTATCCGATGAGTGAAAAATTTTGGCAATATTCCTACTTTGGTGATAACAAAACCACATCACCGAATAAAAAACATTCAAAATGTCACGGCACCGCAGCAAACATGTTCACTCCGGGCGATTACAGGTTTCTTATTAAAATAATATAACCGTAGCTATTATAAAACAAACTCAATTTTCAGAATGATTTATTGTGCGGGATTGTCGATGGACGATTTCTATGTAATTCATCACGAACTCGGACACATTGAATATTACATGTCTTACGATATTAACTTGCCGACATTATTACAGGTGAGTTTATTTATTATTTATATGAATTGATTGATCGGAATGCATTGGATTTTTTAGGAAGGGGTGAATTCAGCATTTCAAGAAAGCATCGGAGATTCGATCATGTATGGAGTTTTCAATCCGCAACATTTAAACAGACTCGGTATTATCGAAGACAAATTGTTGTATAAAGGTATGTTTTTTTTATTGTATATATATTTATTCCGAGGTTGTATTAATGTTTATTTTTAAGAGCGTGATGGTGAAAATTTCGATAAAGCGCTTTTACTACAATTGGCTTTGATTAAGTTACCTCAGATTCCTTTCGGTTATCTCATAGACAAGTATAGATGGGATGTGTTTTCGAATAAAATCAAGCCGGACGAGTACAATAAAATCTTCTGGGAGTACACGGAATTGTTGCAAGGCATTGTACCGCCCGACGGTATCCCGAGGGGTGAAGCGTTCTTCGATATCGGCGCTAAATTTCACATCCCCGATAATACGCCATACATAAGGTAATTTAGTCATGTTTATAAAAATATGGAGATTTATTATAATTTATTCGTAGGTATTTCCTGAGCAGTTTTATCCAGATGCAAATGTTTAAAGGATTGTGTCAGTTGAGTTTGTATGGACGGGCGGATCCGGGATTGATTCTTCCAATGCCGATGCATAGATGCGATATTTACGGATCTAAAAAAGCTGGCCGGCAGTTGAGGTGGGAATTTTTTTATTATTATATTTAGATGTATGTGATATTTATATTATATTTTCAGAGATATGATGTCCAGAGGAAGTTCAATACATTGGTCGGAAGCATTGTTCATGCTGACCGGTGAAAAAACCGTGAACTCTAGAGCGCTAATTGAGTATTTTCAGCCTCTAGATGACATTTTGAATACTATAATCGCAAAACAAGAGGATAATTCTATTTAATTAAATTATTAATAAATAATTGTGAGCATTTGTACTGGATTTTCATACAATTCCTTCATTTTAGACACACCCGCTGTGATTAGTGATATTTACTCTACAAACAAATAGGGTGACCACACATATTTGAACCTGTCATTTTGCCAATTGTGGGAGGGGGTCTTTATAAATAGATATATTTGCTCAGAATTGTACACGTATACGTTTTATTATATCAACAGTGTCTTTTTAATTGTTTAAATGTCAACTTTATAGGCTCGTCATAAATTAATATATTAATTTGAGAATATTGATTGGTCACACCGATAAAATTGAATATCGTAATTTTACCCATCACAGCCATTGGCGGTAAGTCAATTTGTGTCATTTGATTTATGACGAGCATTGACGTCACATCAACTACAATCTTTCTGGTTAGTAATTGGGTGGTGTAATAATATACGATTTTTATGGATGTGCGGTGTGACCAATCACAGCCGATCGCGGTAAATTAGTTAAATTTTGACAGTTGAAAGATTGTTAACAATCTCTCTCTCCGATATTAATTTGACGTCGCGCTGTCGCTCAGTTGTAGTTATAATCTGAAATGTCTGAAAATACCGTTTGGTGTGAAGCGGGCCTTAGTTTGTGGAGGGGGGAGCACAATCAATAAACGGGTGGGGGAAGACAGCGCGGTGTCGAGCGAATGTCACTAGAGGCACGCCCAAGGTTATTGTGACCATGCGATAGTGTGACAAATTAACACATTTAAAATAAATATTAAAAAAAAGTTTTATTTCACAGAGAAATCATTTAAAAATTATTTTGAAAAAAAATATTACAAAAAAAATTAATAAGCATAAAATGCCTTTATCTATAAACATCAAGTCCGCGACCGTTTTTTTTTATTATAATTTGACAAAAATTTTTTTTTGGCAGATGGTCACCCTACTCACACATTTGTAAAAGTTGTTATTTTACATGCTAAATGTAATTAATTGTGTTTGATTAAAAGAAAAACAATATTATTCAATCGATTTATCCATTTTGATCTAGAATACGTAATTAATTGATATACCTGAAACTTGTCATTTTTACATTTATTTCAATTTTTAAGTATTTTAGTATATTTTTAGACGAAAAAAGTATTAGATTGTAAAGTAGAATCAAAATGTGATCAATTCGTATTATCAATTGGTCCTAAAATAGTTAAATTGTGTGTCTTTTGCCCATTATAAGAAATCTAACCTCAACATTAAACTGTCATGTCATGGCAAAAGTGGGCTGGGCCACGCCCAAAAATTAATAAATTGACAAATTAAATGGTGTCTTTTCACGGTTAATTGTGTAATTGATGCGATATTGAGATTGTTTAGAAAATTAAATGGACTGCATACATACATTTAAAAATGTAATTTTTATCAAAACAAATGTTTTTGGGGTGAATTAGGGCGGGTGTTTGATTGAGTCTTCTTATTTTGTATTCGGGTGGTGTTTTATGGTGTAAAGGGGGTATTTTGTCGGATATTTGGGATAATTGAGTGGTTTTGGAGTGGGGGTTTGGCGGTTTTAGTGAGGTGTACTGGCAACATTGGTGTTAGTCGGGCTGTCTGGTGTCGTCGTGCCGTGTGATGGTGTATCTTGTTGACCTTGTAAGCTCCGAGGGTGATGAGACTCCTGCTGCTGCTGCTGCTGCTGCTCCTGGTCGTCTTCACCTAAAACCCTGGTATGTCCAGTGATTCTGACAGTTTGTTTTTGAAAATACTTACACAAACATCTGTTGAAAGACATCTGTACTTGAAACATTGAAAAACATTGAAAACAAAAGCAAATTCAAATTAAAGTGCGTAAATTAATTATTATATCGTATGCTTTCCAGATTAAATTATTCATTGGACGAGTCCACAATGGCGGAGAAACCAGCGAGTACAGTTTTGCTGGATGTGCCATCGATGCCGACTTTACTTATCGAGCCCATATTGAAGACAAGTGTGTATTCTTTTAATTCAGTTTTACTTTTTTTAGTGTAGATTGGTTGCGCGGTTAGTTTGGTCCACAGATATATCAGCATTTCCATTTGCAGAGAATAAAGTATGTACGGCCAGAACACGAAGACGGAGAAGGAAATGTTTTCGAGACGCCCGCAAGAAATTGATGTCGGACATATTTGGCTCCGATAGCAGCACCGATGACGATTTCTCGCCGATCGTGCGTCTTGAAAATTACAATAACCGGAGAAAATGCATGCACTGCGGCACAATCACTAGTTCAATCGTCGATTGGTACTCACATCAAATAAAAAAATGTAGTATTTCCACCGAGTTCAAACCGGCGCCTTTATTAAAAGATGAAGGTAAAGATGAAAACATCAGTCCGGCGCTGCTGACTCCTCTGAAAAATAAATTTGAGGATATAGTGTCGAATGCTAGTGAATTCCGAAAATACTTTACATCGTCTCCGATCTTTCACGAAGTTCAAAACTATTTGAATAATTTAAATGCCAAAGAAACGCAGGATAATTCCGATAGTACAAATATTACACCCGCTACTTCACCAATATTGACAAAAAAAAACAAACGAAAATATAAGACTAAGTTCGACTTCAACACAAATAAAAACCAGAATAAAATCAATCAATATTTTCAATGTGCCGAACCTCAAGAGACTCCCAACATAATACGGCAGAAAATCATTATCCCTCCGAATATAGAATGTCAAATAACATTTCCAAATTTATCGAATCCCGTCGTTTATAATCCGCAAAATATATCCATTCCGCAAATAAGCGATGTTAAATCACTACGCTTGGAGATTTTCCCTTGTGACTTTTGCTCTCTATCCTTCCCGACTTTGAATGCTTTACACATTCATAATAATATTTGCCATATTAATGTAAATCCATCCCTAAGTTACTGTTGCGTTACCTGCTCGGCTGAGTTTTCCACTCTGTCAGAGCTCCAAATTCATGTCATGTCGCATGTTCCACCCACAATCATTCCCGACTTGAACGCTTCGATACCTAACCTTCAAATTCTCGCACCGGAGATAATGCAGAACGAAACCAAACAAATCAAACCAAAGAAGACTTGTAAAAAATTTAGCCTTAAAGTTAAATCGCTGAAAGAACTAACCGCGCCGTCGGGTCGGCAAATCAAACGCCTCACCTGGTATTTGCCACCGATGTAATAAATTATTTTGTATTATTTAACACTTCAAGTTGACAATAAAAATGTGATATTTTTTAAATAAGTTTTGTTTTTTTTTAATTAACTTTTGGATGTTTATTCCAGGGGAATACGAGAAATGCTTCCAGATAGACGATGAGTCGAAGGTTTCGTCAATGGAAATCGATCAGCCGTCTAGTAAAATTGATTGCGATGTTTCCGACGACAGCACCGACGTTCCCCTGGCCTCGTTAACCAATTCGACGACTTTACAACCTTCCGTCCCGGATAGCAATGGTATGGATATAACCCTGCAAAATATCGGTATGTTGAAAGAAATACTGAAAAACAGCAACGGAACCAGTACGATGTTATTAGAAATCGAAAAGAAAGACAAGAAGATAACTGACACTGATGAGACAGCGGAAACACCGCCGACTGTGCAAAATCCTGAAGAATATAAGTACACACTGGAAAAACACTTCAAAATTAGCTTCGAATCGTTAAAAGGATACCATTGGCATACTTGTAAAAAAATGAAATGCAAAAATTGTATTTATTCGACCAGATCAATTTATAAGATGGTGGTACATTACGAGATGCATATCACACTCGCTCCGGATGAAACCACCCGATTACTGGATGAAGTGCCGCACGTCCTCGGCAAGGACTACGTGGAGATGTTCAAGCTGTCATTGAACAAGCGAGAGTCACTTCACTACACGTGTCTCAGGTGTTTTAAGACTTATTTCAGGACAGACCGGTTCTTACGTCACTATGAGAGCCATGCCAAAATCACTCCGAGGATAACGGAGGATCTCCAGGCGGAGGCGAGGAATATCATCCTCAATGCAAAGAAAGGTCGCGACTACAAGAAGGGGAATATTTCAAAGATGCACAAATTTATACAAGAGTGCAATAATTTCAAAGTACCGTTGGTGAAACTTGATCGGCTGGACACCAAAGTCAGGTATGTGATCTCCAGGATCTGATCGGAGTATGTCATATTTAATCATTCATACATATCATATGGGAATTTTTGTCACAAATAATTATCATTAAAATATTTTCAACATTGATAAAATGTGGGTGAATAGAGATATAATTTTCAATTTTAATAAAATTTTAATGGGATGAATAGAGACATTATTTGCAGTTTGAATACAATTTTAATGGGGTAATGAAAAAAAAGAGTTTCACTATTAAATATTTTGCAATATTAAAACTCATTAAATAAATATTCTCCATGGGGCGAATAAGGATGGAATTAGTAATTTAAATAATACAACAATACTTTTAATTTGGGATATTATTTGCATTTTGAATAAAATTTCAATGGGGTGAATATAGAGATACTAGCAATTTGAACAAAATTTAAATATTTTACAATATTAAAAATCCTTATGGCGAATAGGGATGTGTGTATTTTCAATTATATAATTGTCTAACTGTGTGTATGTTATATGTCTGTATGTATGTCTGTCTGTACGGGTCAATCCCTCAACCATCCTCAGCGTATACAGAGTCGCTATATACAGAAAAATAGTCCTTAATATATCAGGGTACAAGCATTAAAATTCCGTGTGCTCTTAAGTCTTTATGGAACTGAGCCATATATTCAAAATGGAATAGAATATTTGTTAGTGAGACTGCATTTAAATTTGTTGATTATTGAAGATATGCGAAAATAGCCCCTAATATGTATCGAATACCTTCGAGATATCGTATACTTTCGTTTGAAATATATTTGCTGTCAGTTTAGTTCGAAATGTATGAAACTTCAAAAAATGTTCATTTTCAATGATTGTTTAAACTATAAAATGGGGCTTTTTCGAAATAGTAAAATGGTCCTATCTGACCGGCAACTAATGTAGATTCATCCATTATCTATAACACGTTTCATGTCTCTGTCAATAGAAGGTAGTTAATCGTAATCTGTAAAATTTTATATATTCAATTCAATTTTTTTGACACTTGACAGACAAGTGTTGCCAGATGTATAAATAATTCAATTTAAATATTTAATCATAATTAATACATATCTAAAATCTCGAAACAGGTATTTTAATGATAATATTATTAAATTAATTTCAAAATAATTTTAGAGATATTTAATAATGCATAATAAATGAAAATTCTCAAAAAAAGTATTTATCAGGAGACTCGCTTTTTAAATATTGTGATGAGTGTTGTCATCATATGAAAACCGCGTTATATTATTTTATTAATAATTTTAATAAAATTTCAAACTTCTTTCGAATGAAAAAACAAACAACTTATTATCTTCGTATTAAAAACAAATCAGAGCATTTCAAAATATTAAATAATTTCAATATATTTTAGGTGTATTTAATTTGATAATGCATAACAATTTCCACATTTTTATACTTCATTTTTAAAATAAAAAAATTCTTTAAAACTTCTTTAAGGCAAAAATGAAATCAAAACTCAAAGATAAACGTCCTATTAAAAACCAGGCAGAACATAAAAAAACATTAACAAATTGAAAATTTCAATTAAAATTACCCTAGTTTTCAATAAAAGCCATACTAATATCATATTCATAAATAGCTAGTCCATTTTCCTAAATAAGATTAGTGAATAAAATGATTAAAATTTTAATTTCAGATGTCAGTTATGTCAACGGACTACGCATTCTATTCAAGAATGGTATCGTCATTCGCTTATTCATCAAATGAAACTGCGACACTTTAGAGCCAACAAGGATGATGCAGACGGGACCTGTGATCAATGCGACTTCCAATACTCTAATTTGAATGAATTTATACAGCACAAAATATCACATCTGTTGGATGACAAAAAAGAAGACAAACAGTCTGAAGAACGGCCCGAATCTCAACAGTCTGAAGAACGGCCCAAATCTCAACAGTCTGAAGAACGGCCCGAATCTCCGGATTGCGTTTACATCGGCAGCACTCCGGCCGTGCCTCCGATGAGTACCGATACCTTGGCCGCTAAAGTATTGACTAATACATATCCGAAAATCGCTCCCATGTCGGAAGTTTCCTTATCCAAAAAGTCACTCTCTCTACCCAACGGCAACCAAGTCATCGAGACGAAGGTCAAGTGTTCGATATGTCATCAGGGCAACTACTCCAATATCCAAGATCTCTCCGAACACATGCAAACCTCCCATCTCGTGCCGCTCAGCACTAATTTTACATGCGCCATGTGCAAAGAGAAATTTTTCACCTTCCAACAATTATCAAATCATCTGCAAACCGTCCACTCGTTGAACAATACACTCTTCTTTGTCGCATCCCCGAATATTTCAGTAATTCCAAACGGGATGAATAACAACGCCGTACTGCATCCCACAAATGTACCCATAGTCAATAATAATAATCCGCAGAGTTTAATAAATATAGATAATCCACCGAGTTTAATTAATATAGATAATACGCACAGATTAATAAATTTCGATAATACGCAGAGTTCTGAAAAAGTGAGCGATAGTATTCTGGTGGATACGTTAAGTACGCCAAATGAGAATGTGACGAATAAACCCATTCCGAGTCTAGGTTTGAAATCGTTGTCTATGTATCTATCTAAAAAACCACATATATTAAATTACAAATTACAAGAAACAGAAGAAAAACTATCGTTGAATTGGAAGACCAAGCCCGTTGAGAAAGATGCAAATTTCGATGAAATAGGACAGATTCCGAAAACGGTCATACACAAGTCTAAGTTCTTCGGCGGGATTAAAACTTCGGTTTTAAAGAATGGCGATGATTCGACCATCGACGAAACTATTCAGAGTGTGATTGATATGGAGCGGAAATACGATATGAATAAAATTCTCGAGCCTTACGTCTTCTCTACGCTCGCCGAACAATTGGAGTATTACGGACGTATCAATACCACCAAGTTGAGTTATTCGTGTCTGTATTGTCCGCTGCGATGCGTTGACGAATCGACGATTAATAATCACATGGTTGTTCATCACCGCATGACGAAGAATCCGTATTTATGTAATATCTGTAGCTTCATCACCCCCGAAAGCGATAAGTACGCATTACACTATTTGACAAAACACGTCGATATATTAATGCAACCGACAAAACAATATCCTCAATGCCAGATCTGCTTCGAGATGTTCTACGTATTGGACGACTTTAAAAATCATATGAACTTGCATATTGTAGACGCCAAGTTCGGATGCATCAAGTGTCCGTATAGATTTTTCGATTTAGTACGCCTCATGGATCATTTCAAGATCAACCATGCGACGGAATCCGATTTCGACGATATGCTGAAAAATATTCACCACCTGTATCAACGCGAGGCCTATTGCGATCTGGTCGCGCCCAGATCGTTGGAAGAGATCAAACTCTCCGATCCCAAATTGATGGCGACACCGAGAGTAGTATTGACCGATTTCCGACCTCCCCGTTTAAGATGTCGATCTTTAAAGAAGATGCTGTGTAATAAAGCGAAGAGTAATCTACGAGCCTTGGCACGCACTTGGTATATTTTACCCAAAGAGATGCCTCCGTTAATAAACTCGGCGGGTCCTCTCAACTCACAACGGACAAGACAGGATTCGTTTCCCACACCAATTATATTAAATGTCGTCTCACTGAACCCCGATTCGCATAATAAATAATTAGTTAATAAATAATAAGTCTTGTGATATTTCAAATTATCTATAATTCCTGTCTGTGATGCTAGTGTTAAGATATGTTAAATTATCCAGTAATACATCGATAATGCAAGACAACTGTATGTATTATTATTATCAAGATGGCGGACCAAGCGGACGAACATCTGTCAAACTCATCTTGATGTTTATCATCCAATTGTCATGTAATATCGGCGTCGAATAAATTCAATATTGTCTCGATAATCCGACACATTTGTCAGCCAACTGTCAAATTTTTAAATACCTTATGGTCTGTTTCTTTGTATTGTTAAATATTAGCATGGGAGGGGGTTTATGCACTGCCAGGCGCCTTTGAAAAATTATTGAATGAGTGTGGGATTATCGAGACTTCATAATACACAAAAAAATCTCTTAATTTAAGCATAAAATGTTATTTAAAAACTTGTATATGTTTAATTTGTAACCTAACATCAAACATACTAAGTTAAAGTATACTTTGTTTCGTGAATGTGTAGAGAATAAATGAAACAAGACTCCCATTTTATTATTACTGTTTAAAAATATTTAATAATAAATACGGAATAATTTAAATCCATTTTTTTTTTAATTATTATTAATGCTTTTTCCAATGAATTTGGGGTGAATATGTCAAAATTTAGACTTTATTTTTTTTTTTTTTTCACTGGCCACTTGCCTTCCCCCACCCCTCTCTGGCAACTGTCAGATGTCAACTTGCACGATTGTTAATTAATGTTAATTAACCGGGTATTACACGTACAGACAAATAAATTTAATATAATTACTATTTATTAAGACATTTACATAAAAAATGTGTGCGTGAAATGCCGGGTCAACATCAGTTAATAATTGAAACCGGTTTTTACAATTCCGCCCCCTAGATGTGATTATTTCACAATATGACTTATCTTATTTTTTAAATTCTTTAATCGGTTGGGGTGAATAGGGACACCATAAGAGTGTAGGGTCATCTGGACAGCGCAGATATGTATTTATGCGCTTCCAGCTGGCCGCTGCGATTAAAGTGGATAGCTAACATCCCGCGTACTTCCACTCGACACTCGTGTGACTCGCCTCGGACGGGCAGGATGTTGTCTGTCGCTCCTCCTGTGTATAGTTAACCTCTAATAAATACTGGCCAGTCTATCATCTTTCATTTCAATACTCACACTCCTGCATTGGTACATCGGACCCACAATCATGGGGGCAACTACTCGTACCCCATATTATATTTTAAATTCTTTAATCGGTTGGGGTGAATAGGGACACCATAAGAGATTGACATTTACTCTACAAACATAAGGTTTGTTTTCCGTAAGTCATATTATTTTTTTTAAGGACATATTCAATATAATAGTGTAATGAATGTATGCGTGTCCACCAATACTACCAAGAAATAGTCTATTTGTATAAGCACCAATTCTATAACACACTCTTATATCGAATATGGTCGTTAATAGTATGGGCGTTAGTAGTTGACCCATGGTGTTGGTCCGATCAGTGCAGGAGTGAGTAGAAGTAAAAGAGGAGTCACTGGCCAGTGTAATTTATTTGAAGAGGTTACTTATACAAAGCACATCAAGAGACGCGCTCGGGCGTCTGCCGTCGGATACAAGAGCATCTCGCGGACGTGTGCCCTTTACGAGTGCCGGTTGACAAGAGAGTATTACTGCCTGGTGACAGATGTGGCTGTTGGCGACTCTGGAAGTGCATAAATACATATCTGCACTGTCCAGTAGCGGCCACAATAGTATGAATAAAAAATAAATAAAAACAACCCGAATGGACTAAGAGATAATTTTTATTTACTCCAGAAAAATATTGTTCAAACTATGGGCAGAAGTAGATGGCCCATGGAGTTGGTCCAATCAGTGCAGGGAGTGAGAAGTAAAAGATGATGATGTCAACTGGCCAGTGATGTTTTATTAGAAGAAGTTAATTACACAAAGCGGGCTCGCCAGACATGACGATCCGAGTCCCGCTTCAAGGAGTCTCCCGGACTTGTGTCCAGCTCGAGTGCTGGTAGGCAAGAGAGTTGTTACTGGGTGGTGACAGATGGGGCTGTTAGCGCTAACCGGGAGTGCATAAATACATATCTGCGCTGTCCAGTTAGCCGCTACAGGACTCCCTTCCCAGTGAAACGATACAATTACAAAAAAAAGAAAAACATTGATATAAACATAAAGTTGCAGCTAAAGAATTGTTACAAGAAAAATTTATGAAAAAAACACAAAAAATACACAAGTTTAATTAAAATTTTGTTCACTGCACTGATTGACGAATTGATGTTGACTTGGCTCTGTATGATCTAGGCGGAAGGAGGCTGTGTCGGTGTTGACGACGAAAGGTTCCTGAGGGGGCGGCGAACATCTCAGGAGTCGGATGACGCGCCGCCGTGGCTGATGGTGAAGCGTAACATCAGCCCTGCGTTGTACTGTGCCACCTCCGAGGAGCCGAGGATGAGGGACGCGGTCCAAGTTGTGACTGTCTCGGGAGGTCAGTATGCCAGGAGACTGATGCCGTGGGGAACCTTGCGGTCTTCGCCGTGCTGCTACGCTGGAACGGCTGCTGTTCCAGTGGTAGCTGTTGTGCCATGCGAGCTGTTGCGAGTTCTCTGGTCGCTCCGGTGGCTGTTGCGAGTTCTCTGGTCGCTCTGGTGGCTGTGGTGGATGTGGTCGCCTCGTGTTCCCGCCCACGTGGAGCGGTGGTTTTTGCTCTCGTCGAGCTGTTGTCACCTGTTATTGTTGTCGCCTCATGTGGTCTCGCCGAGTCAATACAGGCCGGTGGAAGGTTGCGTGTTCAAACAGGGGTCGCCATTACGGGTGAATGTAGTCGCCCCCGTGGTGAAGGTTGCGTGTTCAGTCGGTGGTCACCAATATGGGCAGAAGTAGATGGCCCATGGAGTTGGTCCAATCAGTGCAGGGAGTGAGAAGTAAAAGATGATGATGTCAACTGGCCAGTGATGTTTTATTAGAAGAAGTTAATTACACAAAGCGGGCTCGCCAGACATGACGATCCGAGTCCCGCTTCAAGGAGTCTCCCGGACGTGTGTCCAGCTCGAGTGCTGGTAGGCAAGAGAGTTGTTACTGGGTGGTGACAGATGGGGCTGTTAGCGCTAACCGGGAGTGCATAAATATATATCTGCGCTGTCCAGTTAGCCGCTACAAAACTATAAATATAAATAATTCAAGACGCTCTTGAAAAGCAATCGACAATTATCGCTATGGGGTACGAGTAGTTGCCCCCATGATTGTGGGTCCGATGTATCAGCGCAGGAGTGAAAGTATTGTAATGAAAGATGATAGACTGGCCAGTATTTATTGGAGGTTAACTATACAGGAGGAGCGACAGACAACATACTCCCGGTCCGAGGCACTTGACACAAGTGGAAGGACGCGGGATGTTAGCTATTCACTTTACTCGCAGCGGCTAGCTGGAAGCGCATAAATACATATCTGCGCTGTCCAGATGGCCCTACATCGCATTTATAACATTGTGTAAATCGAGGCAATAAAATAATGAAAAACGGCTGAATTGCTCTAACTTTTCTTCAGGCACTTATATGAACAACATTAGCGCAATTAATACTCGATTATGATTAAAATATAAAAGCAAACATATGCAAAAATAAAAAGAAAAACTGATGGAATAAACGTACAAAATAGTATATTAAAAAAAGGGTTGTAATATTATTTAAACAATTATACTAAAAAGAGTTTAATAATAATAGATGTTCCGTTAGTCCGCACGATCACTGATCACTGGTTATTCATCGTCTTCGTACTCCTCGCAGTGGATCTCTTCCAAGTATGCTTCGTCTTCAGCCTCGGCGTTCTCGTCGTCTTCTTCCTCGTCGAAGCCGAAACAATTCTCCATGTCTTTCTTCGTGTCGCGACTACAAGAAGGGGATTATTTCAAAGATGCAGAAATTTATACAAGAGTGCAATAATTTCAAAGTACCGTTGGTGAAACTCGATCGGCTGGATACCAAAGTCAGGTATGTGATCTCCTGGATCTGATCGGAGTATGTCATATTTAATCATACATATGATACGGGAATTTTGTCACATATAATTATCATTAAAATATTTTCAACATTGATAAAATGTGAGTGAATATAGAGATATAATTTTCAATTTTAATAAAATTTTAATGGGGTAATGAAAAAAAGAGTTTCACTATTAAATATTTTGCAATATTAAAACTCATTAAATAAATATTCTCCGTGGGGCGAATAAGGACGGAATTAGTAATTTAAATAATACAACAATACTATTAATTTGGGATATTATTTGCATTTTGAATAAAATTTCAATGGGGTGAATATAGAGATACTAGGGTAATTTTAATTGAAATTTTCAATTTGTTAATGTTTTTTATGTTCTGCGTGGTTTTTTAATAGGACGTTTATCTTTGAGTTTTGATTTCATTTTTGCTTTAAAGTAGTTTTAAAGAAATTTTTTATTTTAAAAATGAAGTATAAAAATGTGGAATTGTTATGTATTATCAAATTAAATACACCTAAAAATATATTGAAATTATTTAATATTTTTAAATGCTCTGATTTGTTTTAATACGAAGATAATACGTTGTTTGTTTTTTCATTCGAAAGAAGTTTGAATTTTTTTATTAAAATTTTAATAAAATAATATAATGCATTTTTCATATGATGACAACACTCATCATAATATTTTAAAAGCGAGTCTCACGATTAATACTGTTTTTTGAGAATTTTCATTTATTATCCATTATTAAATATCTCTAATATTATTTTGAAATAAATTCAATAATATTATCATTAAAATACCCGTTTCGAGATTTTGGATATGTATTGATTATGATTAAATATTTAAATTAAATTATTTATACACCTGGCAACACTTATCTGTCAGGCGTCAAACAATTTGAATTGTATATATAAAATTTTACAGATTACGATAAACTACCTTCTATTGACAGAGACATGAAATGTGTAATAGATAATAGATGAATCTACATTAGTTGCCGGTCAAATAGGACTATTTTACTATTTCGAAAAAGTCCCATTTAATAGGTTTAATAATGATTGAAAAACAATATTTTTTGACGTTTCATACATTTCATACAAACAATATGTGGCTCAGTTCCTAGTACCCTGATACACCAAGGAATATTTTTATACATGTAGCGACTCTGTATATATTATATGTATAATTATTAAATATCTCTAATGATATTTTGAAATTAATTCAATAATATTATTATTAAAATACCCGTTTCGAGATTTTAGATATGTATTAATTATGATAAAATATTTAAATTGAATTATTTATATACTTGGCAACACTTGTCTGTCATGCGTCAAACAATTTGAATTGTATATATAAAATTTTACAGATTACGATAAACTACCTTCTATTGACAGAGACATGAAATGTGTTATAGATAATAGATGAATCTACATTAGTTGCCGGTCAAATAGGACTAATTTACTATTTCGAAAAAGTCCCATTTAATAGGTTAAAGAATGATAAAATTATTAAAATTTTAATTTCAGATGTCAGTTATGTAAACGGACTACGCATTCTATTCAAGAATGGTATCGTCATTCGCTTATTCATCAAATGAAACTGCAACACTTTAGAGCCAACAAGGATGATGCAGACGGGACCTGTGATCAATGCGACTTCCAATACTCTAATTTGAATGAATTTATACAGCACAAAATATCACATCTGTTGGATGACAAAAAAGAAGACAAACAGTCTGAAGAACGGCCCGAATCTCAACAGTCTGAAGAACGGCCCGAATCTCAACAGTCTGAAGAACGGCCCGAATCTCAACAGTCTGAAGAACGGCCCAAATCTCAACAGTCTGAAGAACGGCCCGAATCTCAACAGTCTGAAGAACGGCCCGAATCTCAACAGTCTGAAGAACGGCCCGAATCTCAACAGTCTGAAGAACGGCCCAAATCTCAACAGTCTGAAGAACGGCCCGAATCTCAACAGTCTGAAGAACGGCCCGAATCTCAACAGTCTGAAGAACGGCCCGAATCTCCGGATTGCGTTTACATCGGCAGCACTCCGGCCGTGCCTCCGATGAGTACCGATACCTTGGCCGCTAAAGTATTGACTAATACATATCCGAAAATCGCTCCCATGTCGGAAGTTTCCTTATCCAAAAAGTCACTCTCTCTACCCAACGGCAACCAAGTCACCAAGACGAAGGTCCACTCGTTGAACAACACACTCTTCTTTGTCGCATCTCCGAATATTTCAGTAATTCCAAACGGGATGAATAACAACGACGTACTGCATCCCACAAATGTACCCATAGTCAATAATAATAATCCGCAGAGTTTAATAAATATAGATAATACGCACAGATTAATAAATTTCGATAATACGCAGAGTTCTAAAAGAGTGAGCAATAGTATTTTGGTGGATATGTTAAGTACGCCAAATGAGAATGTGACGAATAAACCCACTCCGAGTCTAGGTTTGAAATCGTTGTCTATGTATCTATCTAAAAAACCACATATATTAAATTACAAATCACAAGAAACAGAAGAAAAACTGTCGTTGAATTGGAAGACCAAGCCCGTTGAGAAAGATGCTAATTTCGGTGAAACAGGACAGATTCCGAAAACGGCCATACACAAGTCTAAGTTCTTCGGCGGGATTAAAACTTCGGTTTTAAAGAATGGCGATGATTCGACCATCGACGAAACTATTCAGAGTGTGATTGATATGGAGCGGAAATACGATATGAATAAAATTCTCGAGCCTTACGTCTTCTCTACGCTCGCCGAACAATTGGAGTATTACGGACGTATCAATACCACCAAGTTGAGTTATTCGTGTCTGTATTGTCCGCTGCGATGCGTTGACGAATCGACGATTAATAATCACATGGTTGTTCATCACCGCATGACGAAGAATCCGTATTTATGTAATATCTGTAGCTTCATCACCCCCGAAAGCGATAAGTACGCATTGCACTATTTGACAAAACACGTCGATATATTAATGCAACCGACGAAACAATATCCTCAATGCCAGATCTGCTTCGAGATGTTCTACGTATTGGACGACTTTAAAAATCATATGAACTTGCATATTGTAGACGCCAAGTTCGGATGCATCAAGTGTCCGTATAGATTTTTCGATTTAGTACGCCTCATGGATCATTTCAAGATCAACCATGCGACGGAATCCGATTTCGACGATATGCTGAAAAATATTCACCACCTGTATCAACGCGAGGCCTATTGCGATCTGGTCGTGCCCAGATCGTTGGAAGAGATCAAACTCTCCGATCCCACATTGATGGCGACACCGAAAGTAGTATTGACCGATTTCCGACCTCCCCGTTTAAGATGTCGATCTTTAAAGAAGATGCTGTGTAATAAAGCGAAGAGTAATCTACGAGCCTTGGCACGCACTTGGTATATTTTACCCAAAGAGATGCCTCCGTTAATAAACTCGGCGGGTCCTCTCAACCCACAACGGACAAGACAGGATTCGTTTCCCACACCAATTATATTAAATGTCGTCTCACTGAACCCCGATTCGCATAATAAATTGTAGCGGCTAACTGGACAGCGCAGATATGTATTTATGCACTTCCAGTTGGCGCTAACAGCCACAGCTCCCATCTGTCACCAGGAGTAACAAGTCTCTTGCCTACCGGCACTCGAACTGTACACACGTCTTCGAGATGCTCTTGCATAGAGCACGCCCCCCACGGGGCTTTGTATAATTAACATCTTCAAATAAAACATCACTGGCCAGTTTGACATCATCTTTTACTTCTCACAACTCCTGCATTGATTGGACCAACACCATGGGCCATCAACTAGAACCCATACTGGTGACCCCTTGACTGAACACGCAACCTTCACCACGGGGGCGACTACATTCACCCGTAATGGCGACCCCTGTTTGACCACGCAACCTTCCACCGGCCTGTATTGACTCGGCGAGACCACATGAGGCGACAACAACAACAGGTGACAACAGCTCGACGAGAGCGAAAACCACCGCTTCACGTGGGCGGGAACACGAGGCGACAACATCCACACGAGGCGACAACAACCACCAGCTCCACGTGGGCTGGAACACACGAGGCGACAACATCCACACGAGGCGACAACAACCACCGCTCCACGAGGGCGCAAGGTGACAACAACATCCCACAGCTCGACAAGGGCGGGAACTACTCAACGACGGCCAACAAGGCTATGAGAGTAGCATCAGCACCACAACATCCCACAGCTCGACAAGGGCGGGAACTACTCAACGACGGCCAACAAGGCTATGAGAGTAGCATCAGCACCACAACATCCCACAGCTCGACAAGGGCGGGAACTACTCCACGACGGCCAACAAGGCTATGAGAGTAGCATCAGCACCACAACATCCCACAGCTCGACAAGAGCGGGAACTGCTCCACGACGGCCAACAAGGCTATGAGAGCATTATCATCATCAGCACAACGGCAAAATCTACGACTGGAGGGCAGCAGCACCAGCGTAGAGAAGACCGGCTAGGTTCAAGGTCCCTCAGGAACCCTTCGTCATCGACACCGACACAGCCTCCTTCCGTCCAGATCATACAGAGCCAAGTCAACATCAATTCATCAATCAGTGCAGTGAAATTTTAATTAAACTTGTGTATTTTTTGTGTTTTTCATAATTTCCTTTTTGTAACAATTCTTTATCTGCAACTTTATATTTATATCAATGTTTTTCTTTTTTTGTAATTGTATCGTTTCACTGGGAAGGGAGTCCTGTAGCGGCTAACTGGACAGCGCAGATATGTATTTATGCACTTCCAGTTGGCGCTAACAGCCACAGCTCCCATCTGTCACCAAGAGTAACAAGTCTCTTGCCTACCGGCACTCGAACTGTACACACGTCTTCGAGATGCTCTTGCATAGAGCACGCCCCCCACGGGGCTTTGTATAATTAACATCTTCAAATAAAACATCACTGGCCAGTTTGACATCTTCTTTTACTTCTCACACTCCCTGCACTGAACCGGAGCAACACCATGGGTCAACTACCAGAACCCATAAAATAATTAGTTTGTAGCGGCTAACTGGACAGCGCAGATATGTATTTATGCACTTCCAGTTGGCGCTAACAGCCACAGCTCCCATCTGTCACCAGGAGTAACAAGTCTCTTGCCTACCGGCACTCGAACTGTACACACGTCTTCGAGATGCTCTTGCATAGAGCACGCCCCCCACGGGGCTTTGTATAATTAACATTTTTTAAATAAAACATCACTGGCCAGTTTGACATCTTCTTTTACTTCTCACACTCCCTGTACTGAACCGGAGCAACACCATGGGTCAACTACCAGAACCCATAAAATAATTAGTTTGTAGCGGCTAACTGGACAGCGCAGATATGTATTTATGCACTTCCAGTTAGCGCTAACAGCCACAGCTCCCATCTGTCACCACTGAGTGAGCAAGACTTGTCAACCGACTCCGCGAGAGGACACACGTCTGCGAGATGCTCTTGCATAGAGCACGCCCCCCACGGGGCTTTGTATAATTAACCTCCTTCAAATAAACATCACTGGCCAGTTTGACATCATATTTTACTTCTCACAACCCCTGCACTGATTGGACTAACACAATGGGACAACTACTATAACCCATAAGTTAATAAATAATAAGTCTTGTGATATTTCAAATTATCTATAATTCCTGTCTGTGATGCTAGTGTTAAGATATGTTAAATTATCCAGTAATACATCGATAATGCAAGACAACTGTATGTATTATTATTATCAAGATGGCGGACCAAGCGGACGAACATCTGTCAAACTCATCTTGATGTTTATCATCCAATTGTCATGTAATATCGGCGTCGAATAAATTCAATATTGTCTCGATAATCCGACACATTTGTCAGCCAACTGTCAAATTTTTAAATACCTTATGGTCTGTTTCTTTGTATTGTTAAATATTATCATGGGAGGGGGTTTATGCACTGCCAGGCGCCTTTGAAAAATTATTGAATGAGTGTGGGATTATCGAGACTTCATAATACACAAAAAAATCTCTTAATTTAAGCATGAAATGTTATTTAAAAACTTGTATATGTTTAATTTGTAACCTAACATCAAACATACTAAGTTAAAGTATACTTTGTTTCGTGAATGTGTAGAGAATAAATGAAACAAGACTCGCATTTTATTATTATTGTTTAAAAATATTTAATAATAAATACGGAATAATTTATATCCATTTTTTTTAAATTACTATTAATGCTTTTTCCAATGAATTTGGGGTGAATATGTCAAAATTTAGACTTTATTTTTTTTTTGTTTTCACTGGCCACTTGCCTTCCCCCACCCCTCTCTGGCAACTGTCAGAAGTCAACTTGCACGATTGTTAATTAATGTTAATTAACCGGGTATTACACGTACAGACAAATAAATTTAATATAATTACTATTTATTAAGACATTTACATAAAAAAATTATCAGTTAATAATTGAAACCGGTTTTTACAATTCCGCCCCCTAGATGTGATTATTTCACAATATGACTGATCGTATTTTTAAAATTCTTTAATCATTTGGGGTGAATAGGGACATCATAAGAGGAGATTGACATTTACTCTACAAACATAAGGTTTGTTTTCAGTCATTTTAATATGAAATGGTAAGTCATATTAATTTTTTTAAGGACGTATTCTATATAATAGTGTAATGAATGTATGCGTGTCCACCAATACTACCAAGAAATAGTCTATTTGTATAAGCACCAATCCTATAACACACTCTTATATCGAATATGGTCGTTAATAGTATGAATAAAAAATAAAAATAAAAACAACCCGAATGGACTAAGAGATAATTTTTATTTACTCCAGAAAAATATTGTTCAAACTATAAATATAAATAATTCAAGACGCTCTTGAAAAGCAATCGACAATTATCGCATTTATAACATTGTGTAAATCGAGGCAATGAAATAATGAATAAAGGCTGAATTGCTCTAACTTTTCTTCAGGCACTTATATGAACAACATTAGCGCAATTAATACTCGATTATGATTAAAATATAAAAACAAACATATGCAAAAATAAAAAGAAAAACTGATGGAATAAACGTACAAAATAGTATATTAAAAAAAAGGTGTAATATTATTTAAACAATTATACTAAAAAGTGTTAGATTAATAATAATAGATGTTCCGTTAGTCCGCACGATCACTGATCACTGGTTATTCATCGTCTTCATACTCCTCGCAGTGGATCTCTTCCAAGTATGCTTCGTCTTCAGCCTCGGCGTTCTCGTCGTCTTCTTCCTCGTCGAAGCCGAAACAATTCTCCATGTCTTTCTTCGTGTCGACGGCGGCCGCCTGCGACGACTTGGGCTGTTCTTTATTTTTATCCTTGTCGTTATTGTCGATGGCGACCGTGTCTATGATCCGTATGGATTCTTTTCCGTTCTCTTCCGTTTCGATCATCTCGAATATGACGTATTGCTTTTGATCATCACCTTCTTCGCCTTCCTCCTCCTCTTCCTCTTCCTCGTCTTCTTCGTCCTCGTCCTCCTCGTCGTCTTCTTCCCCGTCCTTCTTGATGCGTTGCTTCCTGCCGAGCTTCAACGCCATGTTTAATTCGTGCACGTTGGACTCGGGATCGTGGAGGGCGAGATGTCGGATGAGGTTACCCTGCCTTATGAACTTCTTGCCGCACTCCACGCACTCGTGGTTCTTCGGCTGAGGCGCCGGCGGGACGTAATCTGGGTTGTGGTATAGATTTTGATGCCGTTTCAACAATTGCTTCTGCCTGAATGTCTGTTCGCAAAGTTCGCAGGAGAACGGCTTCTCGTTGGTGTGGATGAGCATATGCGAAGCCAGGTGGAGTTGGGAAATCGAAGCGTATGGACACACGTCGCATTTGTAAGCCTTCTCTCCGCCGTGCGTTCTCACGTGCAGCTTGTACGAATATCTATCGGGCAGTTTCTTGCCGCAGCGTTTGCATTCCAACGGTTCGAACGATGTGTGCAATTTTTTAATATGACCTCGGAGATCGGCCTTTCTTCCGCAACGAGCCGGGCAGAGTTCACACTGGAAATACGGCTTGTTCTCCGGGAAATGGGTTAACTTATGTGATTTGAGAGAATTCGACTGAGTAAAAGCAGCGCCGCACAAATCACACGAATAAGGTCTTTCTCCGGTATGAACCTATAATTTAAATAAAAAGCTTATTATTATTTTATTAAATAAATATCAGCTACATCAATACCACCGACATATTAGCAGGCCTGTATGGCGGTGCAAGCAGATGAGTTTGACCGAGGTTTGATCGTAATCAAGGTTATAAGTGATTAACAGTGTTTAAACAACAGTAATGAACACTACACCTCTATAGAGAATTTTTTACATGATATTTCAATCAGACTCGTCTATTTGGTCTGCCAACTTGATATTTATATATCCAATTTTATGACTTGTTTATATATCCGTGGTATCGGCTACATAAAACAAGGACGAATCTGAAAAATACCCATTTACAACAATAGTGCAATAAAACAAATCTATTTAATAAAACGGTTTTCATATTACACATAATTAGTCGATACTACAAGTAGACGAGTCTGAGGAAAACAATTAGTGATGCCTTAGGTAAACTCATTTGATTGGTCTGCCATCTCAATATTTAAACATTCAGTTGTATGGCCTGCTAATGTAAATTATAGATATAATATGTAATTTCCATCAAGTCATCATCGGAGACTGACGTAGATTACATATTATAACTATCGTTGATAAATTGTATATGTATGAAAAAAAAACTCACACGTAGATGACGCTTCAATTTGAATGTGTCGGGAGAGGCGTAAGTGCAATGCGGACATTGATATGGTCTTTCTCCCGAATGACAACGCTGGTGTCTTCTCAGTTTGGACATTTCCACGGCGGCGTAGTCACACTCGTTACATTTGTGAGGTTTGTATTTTGTGTGACGATAACGCATGTGGCGGACTAATTCTCCAGTTGTGGCGAATCCTGCCGGACACACGGTACATTTGTGAGGTTTGGCCCCCGTGTGGGTGTTCTCGTGGTTTTGTAACGATACGACGGTGCGGAAACCTCTCGCACACACGGAACACTTGTGTGGCTTCTCATCCGAGTGCACCTTCATATGCCTGGAGAGGAGGAATCGTTTCACATTCGTGTACTCGCAATGAGGACAATGAAATATTTTCCCCGACTTGGTCGGTTTTATTTTGGCCACTTTGGGCTTTTCTTCGATTTCCACATCGGAGAGTACAGCCTCTTTGACAACCTTGACGTCTTCCTCATTGTCTTCAAAGTCGTAAATCGTAATATCGTTGTTTTCTGGCTTCTGCGACGCTTCTTCATTTTCTTCGACAATGTAAACGTAGCGGAGTTCTTCTTCTCCTTCAGCAGCTTCAACAGCGGCACTCTCTTCCAACTCGGGGATTATAATTTCGGTCGACGCCGGGGCTTCCGAGGCCTCCGTTTGAGTGTTGGCCGGTTGGAAGTAAAACTGTCCATCTTCATCGACGAAATAAGTACCGGCCTCATCTTCGATTTCAACATTCGCATCGTCTCCATTATCGGCGGTCTCCACCGGAACCTCGGTGGTGATCTGATTAATCTCTATCAATTCATTCTCTTCTAATTCTTTATTGAACGATTCGAAGTATTTTTGAATCTCGAGGTTGTTCTCTCGATTCTCTTCCTTCTTAATATTATTGCCTCTCGACACTTCGGCTGACATTTTAATTTATATATTCAATGTCTTATTAAACAAAATCAATGCGAACTCAATCCTGAAAGGAGCTCCACCCACTGTTTGTTAACGTCTTTCAATTGAACGTGATTATCGGTGATAATGTTGAGATCGTTGCGAACACATCTGAGCATCTCCAGGAATTTCATCATGGACTCTTTCATCTTCTTCAACGATGCTAATTCTAATTGAAGTTCAGCAACGCTGGGCTCCTGGAACAGTTAATGTTGTATATGAGAATTTGATTGAATAGTAAACGGTCACCCGTCCAAAGGCTACTTTCACCCAACGATACTTATCCTCGGGGGAGTATTCGGTTGGATGAAGTGAGGGGCGGGGACTGGCGGTGTGGGGTGCTATTGTATTCAATTTATAATTTGAAAAGAAATAATTGTTTATAAAGAGAGAGTTGTCAGAGTGACAGCGAGAACATAGCGACATCCATTGACAGACAGCGGACCAAGGAGACTCGGCCACTGGCCACTTCTTACCACCACGCTGGGGGCGGGGCTTGACATCGTGACCTTGAACCATCACCGCGTGACCTCTGCTGACTCCTTGCACTCTTCAGGCTGCTGGCTGCGGCTGTGGGCGGGGCTAGTACACTCGGGAGCTTCACACACAGAATATAGAGGGCAATGGTGGCCACACCAATACTGACCCACCACACTTACACAACAAAACCTCTATCTTTCGGACACACTACCAAAACACAATAAACATTAAAACACAATTTAAATCATATTATTTCGCAATAAAAACATTTTTCACTATTATTTATTTTTAATTATTAACTATTTAAAAGCCGGATTATCGAGAGGTCATAGTCCAGATGCGCACACAACCGAAGCGTTACCACTTCACGACTGGCAACACCACGCCATATAATGGTAGGTTAAAAATCAATGATTTGTATTAAAATACCACTCAAAAACAAATAAAAACCATTTAATTAGTGTTTTTTAATTCTTGCGCACGATTTATAATATAAATTAAAAGCATACATTACAATGTAACGGTATTTCCCGCCGCATGTATACATTTTATTCAGAATAAAAGAGGTATCTTTTTTTCATCAGTTTAATCAAAATGTGAGCTACATAACTCTCGAGTATGGAGTTTAATATTTATTGTGCAAACCAATCAATTGCACAAAAATGACACGAGAGTTACGGCTCGCGCTTTTTTTTTATTAAAATATATTGTTTAATGGGGTGAATAGGGATACTTATATGATTAAGAAGAGGATTTTTTATGTAATTTAATAATTACTTTTTTATATTTGTAGATCAAATGCAATTAAGAATATCATTAGTTGTAAATTGTAATGTTTGCTCTACAAAGAGAAGATGAGACGATTTTTTCGCGATGAAATCTAAAAATAATATTATTACCACAAACGATAGTGATTCACACATTCTGAGTGTGTTTAAAGTTTGACATTTGCTGTAGGTATAAACATAAAAAAACCAATGAGTAGTGAATTTCGCTTTCGACATATTAAATGCTTAAGTGAATTATTGTAAACGGAAATAACTAACGCCGCATTCTTGGTTATAATTCCAGTGAAAGGTGATAGGGAAGTAACTCTTTTATTTATTGAATATCTTTATGAAATTAAATGTTGACCTCGTTTCTTGAAGCATCTTCTTCGTTTTGCATTTTCGCCACACTCGGATTTGGGTAAACACTTTCTCTTTTTACGAATATTATAATGATTTAATTGTGTAATTTTTAGTTGTTACATTTTTTTCTCTCTCTCTCTCAAATAACTGGTTTGGTTTGTTACACTTATTACGCCAAATCAGAGCGACTTAATTTATTTATGGAGTAGTAGGCTTTGAGATGAAAGCGGACCTAAGATAACAGCTGATCTCGCCGCGAGGTGCAGTCAGTTATTATTATGTAAAACAGAGTCGGATTTGGGCATTATAGAGCCCAGGGCTCTCAATTTATAGGTATTTGATAATATGTGCCCATTTAATACTCAAACGATTTCCTCAATATAGGTAATCATTTATAAATGACTATTTTACACATGGCAATACATGAAGTGAGCGCGACTGTCAAATACAATTTTCCATAGATATAAACATAAGATATCGCACGATTGGTTAAATACGTGGTTAGTTCAAGTGGCCAAAAACATCAGTTACCAGGCAAACATTATACTGTAAACATCTCTCTTCATATCTTCAGTTATATTTCACAGTAAAATGGGTAAATGCATTGTTACTACATGTCATATGGACTCAAACATACACTCAAATACATCTAGGATCAGTTTTTACCAAAGACTACTTTTACAGAGACATGAAATGTGTTATAGATAGTGGATAAATCTACATTAGTTGGCACAAATAGGACTATTTTACTATTTCGAAAAAGTCCCATTTAATAGTTTAAATAATGATTTAAAATCAAAATTTTTTGACGTTTCATACATTTCATACCTACAATATGTGGCTCAGTTCCTAGTACCCTGAATATTTTTATACATATAGCGACACTGTATATATTATATGTATAATTATTAAATATCTCTTATATTATTTTGAAATCAATTTAATATTATTATCATTAAAATTGCCGTTTCCAGATTTAAGAAATGTATTAATTGTAGTAAAATAATTACATGAAATATTATTATTCCATCTGGTAACACTGATGGTTGACGGACCCGTACACTCACACTGGTTAGACAATAATATATATAATTGTCTAAGGTGTGTGTATATATATGTATGTGCGCGTCCGTCAACCATCAGTGTTACCAGATGGAAGAATAAAATTTCATATAATTATTTTACTACAATTTTTTTTACGGGAGAATATAGTAGAGATGGTTTCCCAGGCCACCACACAGCAATGAGTACTTAAGATCTAGTTTGCTAAGCTAGATCTACCAAGTGACTCCGGTGCCGTGAATCGAACCCGGGAGTCTTCACTCATGAATCCGTTACACTAACCACTGGGCCACAAGGCGGCTCTAATATTTTTAGATGTATTTAATTTTATAGGTAGAATTATACAAGATGCTAATTAGGCCAGTACTAACCTACGGTGCAGAAACATGGGTTATTACCAAGACTGAGGAGGATAGGCTACTTATGAGGAGGATCTTGGGTCCTGTTCAGGAGGCACCGGGACTATTTAGAATTAGACGGAACGATGAGATTTACTCATTATATAAGAGCGTGAACGTAGTGCAGTTTATTAGGGCTTTAACATTAGGTTGGGTTAAAGAGCAGGAGGGATAGTATCGGAAATACTATCCAGCAAGCCTGTGGGTAAGAGAAGGCAGGGTAGACCTAGGCTAAGGTGGGCGGACGAGTTCTACAAGGTAGTTAGGAGTTTAGGTATTAATAACTGGAGGAGCATTAAGTGGAAGATGCTGGTGCAGGAAGCCATGGTTCATCACTGAACTGAAGTGCTTGTGATGATGATGATGAATTAATAGATCACTAGGTAGAAAGATCAGGAGGGATAGTATCGGAAATACTATCCAGCAAGCCTGTGGGTAAGAGAAGGCAGGGTAGACCTAGGCTAAGGTGGGCGGGGGAGTTCTATAAGGTAGTTAGGAGTTTAGGTATTAATAACTGGAGGAGCATTAAGTGGAAGATGCTGGAAGCCTTGTTTCATCACTGAACTGGAGTGCTTATGATGATGATTTAATTTTATAATGCATAATAATTTTTACATTGTAGGGCTAGCTGGACAGCCCAGATATGTATTTATGCGCTTCCAGCTAGCCGCTGCGAGTTAACGTGTACAGCTAACATCCCGCGTACTCCCACTGGTCACTTGTGTCACGCGCCTCGGACGGGGAGTATGTTGTCTGTCGCTCCTCCTGTATATATAACCTCCAATAAATACTGGCCAGTCTATCATCTATCTCATTTTCAACACTCACTCCTGCACTGATACACCGGACCCACAATCATGGGGGGCAACTACTCGTTCCCCATAAAATTTTTACATAAAAACATTAACCATGTGAAAATTTCAATTAAAAATACCCCAGTTATATATATATATATATATATTATATATATATATATATATATATATATATATATATATATATTTAAATAATCAACTGCACCTTCCCAGCGTTTCGGCTTTGGTTATTAAAACAAAAAAAAACACACACACACACATACGCGTTGGTCTTTTATGAGTACACACAGTCCCTTGGCATATATTATTAATGTAGTAATAATTAATAATATTATTATGGGGCAGAGAGCGCCACCCAAAAGCGAAAGTCAGTCAAGTTGTATTTTTGACTTTCCCGCAGCGTCAGGGAGAGTGGACACATACACACACGCTCTCCATCAGAGAGGACGTGCTCTAATATATATATATATTATATATAAATATAATGTATATAATACACCTGTTGGGTTTAATACTATTAGCGGCAGTGTACACCGCGGGGGCTGAAGATGCAGAGGCGAGAAGACCACCCCCGACAAGATGGACGCTGATCAGCAAAACCCCGCACATCCCCTTACACGTGGAAAACGCAAACAGGCGTATTCAATTCTACGAAAACCCCACATCGTCAACGAGGAAGAAGTACTATGTGAATAAACTCCCCAACGACTCCATTCAAAAGCCATACCTGGTGAAACTCACCCCCATGAAGACAGCAAATAAATACCAAGAGGACGAGCTCGAAGAGTATGAAGATTCGCACAAGAATAACTACACTTATGTCAACTTTAACGAGGATATTAAAGCTGTGTCGTATTACACTGAGGATGACATAGACAAGACCACGAGCAAGCCTGTGAGGCCAGACATCGGACAATTTTATGACGAGGTGCCCAACAAGTCCAAGTTCTTCGAAGATCTGGGATGTGAGTATTTTTTTTTTTTTATTTTTTTTTGCTGATTGTTTCATCATCATCGGCATGCACGCCATTGTTTAAATTCTCACACACAAGCTTAGTTATATATTATTAACATGTCGGTCAATCGCAATTCTACCGTTACAGACGCCATAGATAATTTTTTTTTTTTATAATTTTTGAAACTAGTTTCTTATTTGGTTGAAATTACAGTAGAAGTTTCACACTCGACATATTCAAATAGAGCAAGTGTCAAACTTATAATATACAAACTCTCGCTAATTACCAATCACAGACGTTTGCGGTATGTTAGTTCTTCTTTACGCGTGTCTAAAGTCTACTCTAAAATTCATATAATATGTAATTTTGATTAAAAAAAATGTCTAAATTTCTGATATGGTATATAATTTTATGTATAGACTAGTAAATGGGGGTAAATGCGCCTCAATGCATTGTTTTATGCGCTTGCTGACGTTTGACTCTCGAGTTAGGTAGCTGTTAGAGAAGGAAACTTGTTTCTTATTTGGTTGAAATTACAGTAGAAGTTTCACACTCGACATATTCAAATAGAGCAAATGTCAAACTTATTATATACAAACTCTCGCTAATTACCAATCACAGACGTTTGCGGTATGTTACGCGTGTCTAAAGTCTACTATAAAATTCATACAATATGTAATTTTGATAAAAAAAATGTCTAAAAGTATGATTATGTATAGAATAAATAGCAAATGGGGGTAAATGCCCCTTAATGCAACAAGTTCACGATCACTTAGGGTCGCTTTCTTTAACAAAACTTTATGACGTTTGACTCTCGAGTTATGTAGCCCAGAGAGGAAGAAATTGGCAGCTACTATTGCCTATATATTATGTATTTCTAGAGCAAATGTCAAACTTTAGACTTAATAAAAGGCGAGATAATGTATAGAATAGTAAATGGGGGTAAATGCGCCTCAATGCATTGGTTTATGCGCTTGCTGACGTTTGACTCTCGAGTTAGGTAGCTCTTAGAGGAGGAAACTAGTTTCTTATTTGATTGAAATTACAGTTGAAGTTTTACACTCAACATATTCTATTAGAGCAAATGTCAAACTTGATAAAAAGCGAGATAATGTACAAACGATCACTAATTACCAATCACAGACGTTTGCGGTAAGTTAGTTCTGCTCTGAGTCTGTCTAAAGTCTAGTGTAAAATTCATACAATATGTAATTTTGATAAAAAAATTCTAAATTTCTGATATGGTATATAATTTTATGTGTAGAATAGTAAATGGGGGTAAATGCGCCTCAATGCATTGGTTTATGCGCTTGCTGACGTTTGACTCTCGAGTTAGGTAGCTTAAGGAGGAAATTAACGGCTACTAGCCTATATATTATGTATTTCTAGAGCAAATGTCAAACGTTAGACTTGATAAAAGGCGAGATAATATACCAAAGGTCACTAATTACCAATCACAGACGTTTGGGGTAAGTTATTCAAGTTCTGCGTTTATCTCAAGTGTAGTATTTCTATAAATAATAAATAAAAAATGTCTAAATGCATGCTTGATTCATAAAGTATAAGAGTGTAAGGTTGGGTATAGAATAGCAAATGGGGGTAAATGGAATAATGTCTGTGTGATTTTCACTATCCAAGCCAGATTCACGTGGTAGATTTTATACAAATTTGAATAAATAAAATCCAAAACACAATGAAAATGGTCGAAATATATATTAAGCATATAAATTTCTATATTAATGCAATAAAAATCACGCATTTTTCCTCAGAATATTTTTTTTTAAATTATTTTTGCATATTAACCACTAGATTTAGTCTAAAATCGAACTGATGATGATGATTACATCATCATCAGTAATAATATTTTAAAGATTTGTAATACTTCAGTGGCATTTATGTATTATTTTTGTAGAGAAAATTGCATCGCGGGTCTAAAGTTTAAATTTTATTCTACAAAAATAATAAACAAATATTCTCATCCACTATTTAAGCATTGAATTAGTGTCTCATTTATTCACATTTTAGTCTATATTCAACTTTCCTAAATGAAATATATATTTATATATTATTATTATAATAATTTAATTGTTGAAATACGTTTATTTGTTTGGTATTTTTATGAGGATAATAATTTATTTAAACGATATATCATTGATTTAGAATTATTTATTCATATAATTCATCAACTATTTTTTTCTTATGTTTGAAGAACAAATCAGCTGCGAAATAACATACCGCAAACGGTTGTAATTGTTGATGTTATAATATTGTATGGCCATTAGTGTGTAAAAATTGCAGGCATTACATCTGGATGTTTAAATATCAAGATGAGTCTGACAAATTGTCTCGTCTACTTGCACGGTCATCTTGATTTGACAGTTGTATAGCCTGCTATTTATTTATTACACAAACACATACATTCCATATTAAAAATCCCATACATATATATATAAATTATAACCTATGTATGGGATTTTCAATATGGACCGTTTCTACCAGACGCTGTTTTGATATTTTAACACCAATGCTGTTGTACATAAGGACTATATTCATTCAAATCCATCTGGTGCCTTTAGATTTTGAACAATGGTTTGTGATATTTATGATTCTGTGGTCGAAGAAGTAGCGTGTTTGATGATGGTCTGGTGAAAGTGACCGCAACTCCAACACTCTCACTTCAACGGATCTCAAATATAGAGAACTTAATTATTTAACTCACCGAGGTGGACTCCGTAGTTAAATAATACAAATCAAAGTTTGAGAGCCCTTCAAGTTTGTCCGTGACCCAGAGAAGGGCCACTCCATAGTTTCACTGTCAATACCACAACGAGTTATATAACAAAATCACTTTATCGAGTCAGTGAAAGGGAGTAATGCTCGTATGAGTGACTATAAAGTACACGGAAAGCGAAAAAAACAACAAGATACAATCTTAAAAATGGCGAGTTTTTCATGTAGAAATGATTAAAATTCAAATTTATGTGATTTTAGTACAACGTGAAATTCACAGATGGCATTATTTTATCCAAGGCGCAAACCGTTTTTTTTTACAGAAAATAATTAATGAAAATTGATGAATTTTATTTTAATTGTATCTTTAATAGGTTTGTTATTTAATTCATAAATCCACATTATAAATAAGTATTTAAAATGCTCACGTATATTTCAACAGCTTCTATTTTCGGATGGATTTTACTGATGATGGAATATGCACTAAAATAGTATTTATAATGATTTTATTTAAAATTGTGAGGAATATGAAAATTAGTACATATATTGTATTAAAATTAGCTTTAGCAAATACATATATTGTATTAAAAGTACATATATTGTATTAAAATTAGCTTTTTAAAATTCATATGCAAGCTTTAGCTTGCATATGAATTTTAAGATTATTCGTTTTTTTTAAATAATCAATAAATAAATAATATTTTTTTTATCAATTAATTATTCCACATTAATGGAGATTATAATCATACTTATAAATAGTATATATAATGATTCAATTTAAAATTGTGAGGAATTTAAAAATGAATATACTATTGGAAAGCCATTTAGCTTGCATATGAATTTTACGATTAACCATTTTTTTTTAAATTGATCTTAAATATTATAATATTTAGATTATTAAATCCACATGAATTAATATTATAAATATGCAATTAAATAGTATTTATAATAATTCAATTTCAAATTGTGAGGAAATGGAAATACTATTGTAAAGTGCTTTAGCTTGAATTTTAAGATAAACCATTTCTTTTAAATTGATTTTAAAAATTATAATAATATTTTTTTATAGATTATAAAATCCACATTAATTACGAATATAAATATGTAATTAAATAGTATTTATAATGATTCAATTTCAAATTGTGAGAAAATGGAAATACTATTGTAAAGTGCTTTAGCTTGCATATGAATTTTAAGATAAACCATTTTTTAAAAATTGATTTAAATAATTATAATAATATTTTTTTTATAAATTATTAAATCTACATTAATTAAGATTATAAATATATAATAAAATAGTATTTATAATTATTCAATTTAAAATTGTGAGGAATTTAAAAATGAATATACTATTGGAATGTCCTTTAGCTTGCATATGAATTTTAAGATTTTTTTTTTAATATTTAAATAATTATATTAATATTTTATTATAAATTATCAAATCCACATTGATTGAGATTATAATTGTGGAATTAAAAAATAAATACATTGTTTAGTTTAGAAGTTGTGGGGAATTTACTTTCAGTATATATATATATATGGTTGGCCCTTATAAGGAGTGTTTCTTGTAGTTATAGTAACTATCGAGCTGTAGCTGTAGTAATTCACGTGGTTAATGTCAATGGATGAGTATAATATAATATAATATGTCCGTTTCGCTTTCACTTGTTGTTGCCGACGCCATTTTTGTCACATTGTTAGTTATTATTTTGCACAATCCGTGTTGTATTTTTGAAAGCGTTTTGTAGTTTTTCCCATCGTGTGAGTTATTATTATTATAACTATAACAATGTCGGAAGACGTTAATGTTGAGCAACAATCGGGCGTGGTTAGTTAAATACGTGTATTCTGATTGGCTGATCCTCATTTCGAGGTTAAAGAAGCGTTAAATCCACAGCTGAGAAAAGTTAAAACCGTTACACTTTCATTCGTCATAAG
>JAGTTH010003332.1:0-95865 GCA_022606485.1 Agraylea sexmaculata
TATCCTTAATTAATCACTGATAAGTCTAACAGAATATTTAACCTCGAGTGGCTATTACTGATATATTTATTTATTTTTTGGTTAAGATTGTGTGAATTTAACTTTTACATTCACATAAATCACTAAAAATATGCTTTCGACTATAAACCAATTTAATACATACATGGTGGACTTGAAGTAATTGAATTTTTTTTAGAGTGTTGCAACAATAAGTGGATTTTTTTATTAATAATTAAAAATATTAATGGTATTTTGGACGAGCATCTTGTAATCAGCTGTTTCTGAGAAGTATTTAGTATTGATTGTTATATAAATATATATTTTTAATCACTTTTTTATTAATAATTAGGGTAAAAATATATTTTTTTTTGTATACAGGGTGGACTTGAACTAACTGAAAATATTTTAGGAGTGGATTTTTTAAAATATATTGCAACAACCACTACTGCGCACTTCACAGAAACAGCTGATTTCAATATGGCGTCTATACAAAAATCAAGAAATATTTTTTATTTTAGCGATACCCCGCCACCCCCTAAAATATTCTCAGTTATTTAAAGTCCACCCTGTATATTTCACAATCCAGGATATCAAAAGTATATTTTATTTGAAATTGAAACTCTAAATGCTCTATTCGAAAAACAATGGCTTACTGGACACATTCATATAAATTCACCCTCGCACCATAGGGTTAATAATACACCCTTAAAACACGTACTTGGCCATTTTAGCTACATAAAAAAAACAGTGGATGTCTTTCAACGTCCGGCAAAATAATTGGGACTGAAATAGTACAGTAGGCTGTCGGTTTCATTCGTCGATCAATAATAAGTATATTGTTAAAACACGGTAATGTAATTAGGGACAACATGTCAGGTGAATGAAGCATATATGTTTGATTAAACATGCATTGAATTGAATCCATCCAAAAGCAAATGTAGTAAATGTGAGATACAGATAGACATTATAAAACAGGACATAATATATTTACACGAACAACATCTCTACAAGGATCGTCGAATATCAAAGAGCCTTTTCGGGCATAAAGCTCTTTTGCGCAGATGGCAAATATGAAGTGAATTAAATACAGACACGATATATTTAAAAATGTCAATGTGAAAAACGTGGATTTGCTATGCCATAAATACACATTTTTTTGTATATAATCTATGAGAATAAAATATTAAACTATTATTATATGGTGAATATAAGTGTATGTAATTATATGGCTTAAGCCAAATATTACTCTAATCGAACACGCATTAATGGAACTCAGTGCAATTAATGTAATGACTATCCAACAATAGTTTATCTATAATAAATGGTGAGTTCAGTCGCATAAAATAAAACAATTTAAATAAGACGGCTTTTTAACTAACATTGGAATTAATCCTTTGAATTAGGATATTCACAAAAATTTACTACATTTGGATTACACTTTCTGGATAATACCTATTTGAGAGACGAACAAATTTACTTATAAAAAATATAGACCTTCGAAAACAAATTTGTATAAATTGTTGGCGGCTCGGTGGAATTCCATAATTAAAGAAATTTATTTGGTGAAACTTTCACAATATTTTATTTTGAGATGTCTGAGAATATACTTTCGACTACTAACATGTAGTCATCCCCAGAGTTAGTAGTTGAAAGTATAATAATCTCAAACATATTAAAATAAAATATTGTGGAAGTTACGCCAAATAAATTTCTTTGAATTTGTATAACCTAAGTAATGTGTCATGAAAATAATATTTTTGAGCATTTTTAGAAGTATACTTTTAATTCCAATTAATCTTGGATGTCTATCAATTAAAATATGAGCTTATTGAAAATATTATGAGTTGGGCTAATGGTTTGTAAAACAAATAATTAAGATAGTTATATTTCATACACAGTACATTGTTAAAGTCACATATACAATTATTAACACACGTTGACGTATTAATTAGCTGATATTACCTGTCGTATACAGTTATGTATGGTTCTGAGATAGTTGGTCATTGTCTGAAT
This sequence comes from Agraylea sexmaculata, assembly GCA_022606485.1. Classification (NCBI taxonomy): domain Eukaryota; kingdom Metazoa; phylum Arthropoda; class Insecta; order Trichoptera; family Hydroptilidae; genus Agraylea; species Agraylea sexmaculata. The sequence goes on from JAGTTH010003332.1 coordinate 2,014, forward strand.
AAATAGTAGTAAATAGTAGTTTAATTAAACCATTGATGTTTCGGTTAACACAAACTTGCGTTAAAAATATTATTGTTTTGTTTTCTCGAGAATATACTTAGCATGGAAAATATTATGTTATAAAAGTAAGAGGAATATACAAACAATAGACCACTCTGAGTTTTTTTAATGTACATTAAGAAAATACGACGCCGAAGGGCAACACAATAGAGAAAAAACACGACAGGGTAGAGTTAAAAAAAATTATGTTTGTGTTAAGTACGATATGGTGTACGATTACTAAAAAGGACATGGTGTATTTGAATAACAGGAACATATTATATGAGTACAGAATCCAAGCTTTAATATAAATTTATTATGAATGTACATTTTCCCATGGCAGTGGAAATCCGATATCGGAAATTGAGCCATTAGCTTTTACAGGAAATCGTAAATTATAAAAGCACAGAACGGAGCAAATGCGAAAACAATCAATTTGGAAAATGTATCACTTTGAAATACGACGCGTTCAATTAAGCATCAAAACGATATTTTTTCATAAAAAAAGCCAATTCTTCATATGAACGGGCAAAATTAAAAATATTTTACATTACGACACACAGTAGTGTGTAAGTTTTCTACATACTTTAAAATACAGCATTTCCTTAATGGATGTATTGTTGTTTTATTTTATGTTTAATCGGACAGCATTTGTCTGGAGTCAACTTAGCCTGAATAACTTATTCCAGAAGACATTTAAAAGCCGTAGTCAGTAGTGAGATTAATTCCCGTGGGTGGCTTTTCAAGAAACAGGAATACACCATTAAAGACTTGTTTTTATTTTATTTCCAAGTGATCATATAGCCCGTAATCCGGGAACGGCTTGCTTTAGTTAAGCTTTTTGGTAAAGACTTCCCTTTATATATATATATTGAAGTGTCAAACTTAATAAATAAAAACTCTCGTAATCCTCATTAAATAATTTTATGATATATTTGTCACAACCAGAGCTCGTCTAAGTAGGTACAATGAAGTGCCTTGATACCGATGAAGGACCCTGCGCGGCTTATATTTTTATTAAATTGGTAAATTGTATTATTCTATTTAAAATCTCACCAACAACCTAATAATATTAATATAATATCTTAAATATATATATATATAAATTTGCCTATCATCCAGTATTAGGCCACTTTCAACATTATAATTTCTCCCATGAATATAAACTGTTTGTATGATAATTAATGTGTCAATATTCTATAATTGTCTAGTGCTCTTAAGTACTTCAGTGCACCCACTTATCCGAGCTATGATCACAACTACACGTCCCAAGTAAATAACAGTTTTTTTAACAATACGTACCACAATTGAATAAAGTAGATGTATATTCAACCGGAGTGACAGAATACGATTGGAAAATATTATGGGTTGTCAGTTATAGTAAGATTCAATTGTATATTGGAGAAAGATGTTTGTTGTGCATGACAGTACATTGAACACATTTTAAGATGTTTCTGGTACGTTGGATGTAAATTGACATAAGAAAGCTGAAGGATCTGAAGGATTCGTCTCACGTAAACGCATATCCTTAAACGTGACATTTTCGCGTCAGATGATCTCCAATATCCACCATTATTATATATATTTAGAGTTTAAGCGTGAAAAATCATCTCGATATTTATGAACAAACGGCAAATAAATAACGAGACACCCTCGCTTCTGTAAGTCCGTAAATATTTCCAGAAGAGCCGACTTGAAAACTTAATTTCCAACATAAAATAGCGACCCCATGATAGAATAAAGTAGAGGCAGGCGTCGGTTAGAAGATAAAATCGTAGGTTATACCATGTATATATATATATATATATATATATATAGAGGACAGAACTGACAAGCCAACGTCTCCATGAAATTCAATAATGTAACTGGCGAAGTCTCCTTCGAAGAGAAAAAGAACTCAGTGAAGTTGCTGCACTGGCAAGTCTTAATAGGAAAACGTAGACGCTTGAAAATGTGATAATATTAAATGGCGTTAAAAAAGGGCTTGTAATAAATTAGAGTACTAAATGTGCTACACATTTAAAGCAGACTATTCCATTGAGAATAGGTATACAATTTAGTCCACACACTTCTTTAGAGTGAAACTGTGGTGTAAATCTAAGCAGTTTTGTATGCACGATCGTTTGCTTCTCTACAGTTAATACCCCAGTGTATGTAATGGAAAATTAATGTACCTATTAAATACCTTCTATTAGATAGTTTACAATTACAGTGGTACCTCGACATACGAATGTTTTGAGAGACGAATAATATTCCAGAATTTCTACCTCGACATAGATGATCGCTAATTTTTATGGAAGGTCACTACTAGAATTTCGCGCCAGAATTGTGTATATGTAAAAATCAATAAATATTTATTATGTGCGTTATTACTAGTTTATTTATTTTAACCTCAAATTATCCACCTCCCAATTATCCATTGCCGATTTAAAAAAAATGTACATGAACATTTTTTTATTCAAAAACACGTGGTACGTTAAGAAAACCATTTTTTTTTGCTAGGACTTTTTGAGGGGCTGGAACGGATTAATGGCAGTTTGTATGGGAAAAATTGCTTTGATATACGATTGTTTTGACATACGATCTTGAAGTAAAACTGTATTATTATACAAATTGACAGACACTTAATTAAGCAAATTATGATGTTGTAATTAAATATGTGTGTTTTAGCCAAACATTTGTTTATAATATATGCAATGCATAATCCAACCCTATGGCGTTATGTTTACAATGGAAGACCCTATTGTCAGTGCTATATGAATAAATACAATACCAGCGAGATACTCATAGCTATAGTGGGCTTTAAAATTGTCTAAATAGAACAAAAGCACATATTTTATATGGAAGAAATACATTTTGTATGAAAATATTAAACGTAGTCGAAACTCTCCTACGACAGAAGCCTCAAGGTTCATTCAAAGAAGCTGTTCTATAAACTGTGGTGCTAAATAAAAACACACTTTTTGAATGGAGTTGACATCTCTTTCAGGCGGTTCCATTTCTTTGTAGAGAAAAGATTTCAATCTCTGAAGACGAATAGCATTGGCTAGTCGCAAGGTGTCCCCAGACACCGAATATTTATTTCAAAATAGTGTGCTTTTAATTTTGATAAATACATTTTTCAATTTTAAAAAGTGCATCATAACATCGGATGATTATTACACGTGTAAATGTCGCAAATTGTAGTAAAAATGCTTTTCCGATGTTGTGTACAGGATGGACTTGCTGATAATATTTTAATGGGATTGTAGGTTATCGCAAATATATATATATATATATTTTTTAATTATTAAATAAAATGCTTAATTCCATTATTGGGTATTTAACAGCCACTATTCGTACACACACCATCTGGCATGACTCAACTCTAATATATTATAGAATAAGGTTCAGTGTCCCAAACTCGCTTCCAAAAGTACTACTAACATATTTAATTATTAAAATAATAATAAAGTTAGTTTAATTATACCCTGTATATTTATTTAAACAGACGATATAATATTTTTATTCAAAATAATAGATTATTTATATATTGGATAATGGTTCATATTGTATTTTCAATGCACCTGAACCACGTAACTAGGGATTATTATAACAAATTAGTCAAATTTATTGGGTTCCTCTGTAAGAGGGCATTAAGAGGAATTACATGTATATATATTGTAATGGTTTTCGAGGCCGAAAATCCAAATTGAATAACGTCCATTCACTGCAAATTATCCTGAAGAACGAACCAATTCCATATGTGGAATAGTACTGTAAATATGGAAGCAGTTCAAATGAAATTTGTCGAGATTCTGTATTGTTTGCATATCGACAAACGAACGTAGAAATCACGTCGCAGCCACTTTTTAAAATGAAAGCTAGTTTACGTTGTAGACGAGAAATGGTATCTAAGATATTCAACCGCAAGTTTAAAGCCCATTTGCAATATTTCCTATGGGATACCCTTACTATCGATAAACAAGTGTAGTATATTTTCTTAAATATGAAACCGTATAAACTAATGATCAAAACTTTATTAAGTAGTAAAATATACTATTCTATTTGAATTTTCGTATATTAAAAGAACAATCATTACAGCTATTTTTGAAATGTACATTCAACTTTATAGTTTGTTCAATGGAGTGCGTGTGTTGATGTATATATGTATATACAGGGTGGATTTGAAATAACTGAGAATATTTTAGGGGGCGGTAGGGTATCGTAAGAATAATCGGATTTTTTAAATTAATATAAAAGAATAAATAATAATATTAATTACGTATTTAACCGACACAATACACGCGTAACAGTCAATACTGAGTACTTCAGAGAAACAGTTTATTTTAAGATGATGGCCCAAACTCGTTTCCAAAATCACTATTGATATTATTAATTACTTTTTAACTAGCAAAAATTGAAATATATATATATATATATATATATATATATATATATATATATTTTTTTTTTTTTTTTTTAAATGATTCTTGCGATAACCCACCAGCCCCTAAAATATTCTCAGTTATTTCAAGTCTACCCTGTATATATCATATTATAATTTGGTGAATATGAAAGACAAAATAATATAATAATCAAATAATAAAGCAATATTATAAAGGAAATCGTTGAAATATGTCAAAACATTTCATCACACCAATCAAATTTGAGATTAAATTATAGTTTCAATTAATCTACAAGGAAAATATTTCTATTGCTTTCTTGACTAAAGACTATAGTTTTAAAAATACAGAAGCATCTTCAATAAAATCACACTGCATAATATTTTTCAATTGATCTCAGTGTGTATTAGTAAAATGATTATTGACGGTGTAAATAAAATTAATAAATTGTTATCATACTCTATACACACAAGTTGAAATAAAATAATACAATGAATCAAATTATAAAGGAAATTGTTGCATTGGAATAAATCAAAGCACAAAATACACCCACTTGGACTAGGTCTGCTAATAATAAATTCATGCATAGGAATTTTATAATATTAAACACCAGTAGTATTTCTGCGTGACCGTGTTTGTATATTTCCGCAAAAAAATAACGCTTTCTATTAAAAAATATGTTATAATTAACCATGGACAATATATCATTGTGTAGCAGACAAGCACCGTGTTAATTAAAATATTCTGTTTCAATTTCAATGGTAACGATAGTAACTTTGAATTGGTCAGACGAGTAGTCTGAGTGGGTTCGAAATGCTAATGGAAAATGCATTCAAAATACATATTATAATTAAAAGCAATCATTTGAAGAGGACGCAATTTGTATTGGAAAACAAACTGCACTGTTTGTACGTATAAACTGTTCAGTGTATAAATATTGGTATCTGATTTGCATGTGCAGTGAAAGTTACATAACTTGTCAGTTATATTTTCCTTGCAGTTACGTGACGTAAGCTTAAGGAGTAGTTCCGGCAGGTTCTATCGATCCAGAACTATGGCTTCTCTGAGGTTCCTATATACGGTCGTAAATTTTACAGAAATTTAAATTTATACATTCACCAGCCCTCGACTGTATATCATGCTTATAGAATCATTTACCACACGAATATATTTTATATTACTTTGCAAAATAAATTCATAAAGTGACCAAATTTATATAGTTTCCAAGTAGAAGAGCAAAATTGTGTAGTTAACAATTTCTGAGTGAAAGTTTCCCTCCTACTTCTTGTTTCATCTGTCGCCGTGTAAAATTATAACCGGGTATAAGTGTTAAGTTTTCTATTAAAAAAAAAGTATATATTTCGAAAATATATATTTTCAGATAATAAATCTCATCGATAAAAGTGGATCGGTATCATTTTTATATAAGCAACGTACTTGAAACGAACAGCAAAAATGTATCAGAATTTACTACACCGCGATAAAACGTGGAGGCTAAAGTACAATATTTAATATTCGTCGACCGATTCCGATTTCCAACATTACATGTATTATTTCATAAAAATATAATTTCGTAAGAGGCAAACGTGAAATTGGTAAATTTTATATGATTCAGAAATCAAATAGAAAGTTATTGGTTGTATTTAATAAAAATGTTAAAAATGTTAGTATAATTCCGGTTGATGAACAGAAATTCCCAAAGCATAAATTTGAAAATCTGGAGTGTATTTAAAAAAAGATCAATATACAATTTTAAAAGCGAAAAAAAAATCCCAAGATAACGGACTGAGATAAAATTGAATATTTACAATTTGAAAATACACACTACAAACAATTATAGTAAAAATGAACAGAATATCGGCCAAAAGTCATGATAACACGAGCAGAGACGAATGAAAATAATATCAACGAGGTCGAAATTAATTTGTCACAAAGTTTAATGATAAGGTGATAATAATTCTCGCGTGAATTCACATTCAATTAAAATATAACACCTTCAATCGCGGATAATCCACGCATGTTTAATTACGATTGAGTTTATGATTTAATAACGAGCAATTCTAACATTAGAAATTCCGTTCCGAGTGAAAGTGTCATAAAAAATAATGTGTAAATTTTTATGCTAATGTGTTATCAGATACAATTTTAAGAATATTGCAAACAGGCGTCGTTCAAATAAAAAGTTTGAACCTTGCACCGTGTTGCTAGGCACACTCGCCATTTTTTATATTACCTGTGTTTTGAAAAAGTGTGTCTAGGTTGTAATAATCTATATAAGTACATATCTCGTTATATAAGATACTATGCATTTCAATGTTAAACTACTCGATAATGAGGCGAGGTTGCGCATTCTAATTAGGGAAACCTTTAGGTGACAATATTCAATATAATTAATTGAAAATTTGAATTGTGTATGAAGTATAGTGACAATTTAATTTTATTATTTATTAACCGTTTGTAATTTTAAATTCCATAAAGTAACATAATTATTACACTGTCAATAATCATTATACTGAGATCAATGGAAAGATATTATGTAGTGTGATTTGTTCTAAAATGTTTTTTTAAGCAATAGTCTTTAGTTAAAAAATCAATAGAAATATTTTTCTTTTATTGATTAATTGAAACTCATTTAGGAAAATTTAATCTCAAACTTGATTGGTGTGATGAAGTGCTTTGCTATATTCGAGCTCTGCAACTGTTTCCTTTATAATATTGTTTTATTATTTGATTATTGTATTATTTTGTTTCTAGTATTTGATATTTTTACAAAAATTATATGATATACATACATGTGAATTTATCATATATTAATTATTATATTTATTACCTAGTCCAAGTGGGTTTAATGAAGTGCTTTAACGTATTCGAGCACTGCAAAGATTTTCTTTATAATATTGCTTTATTATTGTATTATTTTATTTCAACTCTCTGATATTTACACAAAAAATTATATGATATACATCTACACTTATCATACATTAATTATTATATTCATAGGACGAATTTCAAAAATAGTATTAATTCCATTTGGTCATTCGTTTTCAGTTATTATCAGACATAGTCCAAGTGGGTTTAATGAAGTTCTTAGAGCTCTGCAACGATTTCCTTTATAATATTGCTTTTTTATGTAAATCATACATCTATTATTATATACATGAGATAAACTATAAGAACAAATTTCAAAAATAGTAAGTATATTTGTTTATTTTCGGTATAAAATTATAAGCCGTGCAATGCTTTAGAATTGTGAATTGAAAACCTGTTTTTTTTACCAATAGTAATTGTTTACGATCAATTAAAATCAATTTAGTTGGGATTTACACAAACACTCACCTCAATAATTATAGTAAGAGAGACAGATGAGCTCAGAAACGATCCATTCACCTTCGTTTTTTTTATATATTATGTATTCAATACAAAGGTAAACTATAAATCGCGTGACGACCTCTTTCATTACAATAATCAATGAGCCTGTCCTACCGCTAAAATGATTATATGTGAATAAATCACACATTGCGAATAGTTAACAATGTGGTGTAACCTTTCGCCAAAGTGAATTGGATATAAATAGATATGTTGACACTCTTGGTGTCTTCACATTCACCAATTGCATAATGCATGCCATCTTCTAAAGTCTATGCATAGACAGTTTTAATATAGCAAGAAGCATTCCACAGTTAGCTAAAAGGCCGTTACGCCATACCTGTTAAAGGTTATTGCTAACTGCGACCAATCCAATGATTATTTGTAAAAAAAATACCGCAAAAGTCGAACAACATGGTAGGATTAAAACGAAAAAACTAACTAGTATATTTTCCTCGAATGCATTATTTTAAGAAGCAAACAGGATAATTAAATATACGTATTTTCCTCGTCATGGAAAACATCCAATTTTTTAAAAAAATATTTTCCACTTAATGACTCGTACATATATTTATTTAAATTCATTGTTGTTATGGGAAAAAATGTGTTTAATTCATTATAAGTATAGCTCGAATAAGTGGGTGCATTGGACACTGCGCGGTTATATATATATATATATATATATATATATATATATATATATATATATATATATATATATTTTATATTGACACACCTTAATTAATTTTTATTTTATTAGTTTAGTTACACAGGTCACCGACTCAATAATCAGTATTTACCTTACAATACAGGAAATCAGAGTAAACCTGGATCAAGACGATCGATCGGGATTTTATTAATACTATTCCCGATCTCCCAGTCGTAATAACCGATCAAATCAATTTAAAAATGCTTGACTTCGAGTGGGATTTGAACCATGAATTAAAATATAACACCTGCACCTACTTATATTTCCAACAATGATTGTCTGTAAGGTATTTATGGTAATTATTAGGATTATTTTTAAATATTTATATATTAATTAGAAGTACCGTTAGTTAACTAAAATTCCTCACACAACCTACGCGCATGCGTCCAAAATCCAAACCCGGATGAAAATAGAAGGTCATCGGCCTTCGAATAATAAGTTGATTTTTGGCCTTGGAAAATATAGTATTCATATAAAAACAAATCATTTAAATTAATTTCGTATGTGAATTATGGTATTGAGGTACACATTACGTAATTAAGTGTGGCTGTGTGTATATATGTTATCGTAACAGAATGCAGAATAATGTATCTACAATCTGTAAAATTAACATCGTGGGTTATTTTAGGGTTAATATTTTATTTTTTTTGAGCGCGAAAAGTATAATTTATTATACAAAAATAAACACGTGGTGGATTAAAATACATTTAGTACATGGTTTAATACATTGCATAATCATACGAGGCCCAATATAGATACAAAGTATAAAAGTTTGTTGCATAATAAGAGCCAGGTTACGTAACGAAGGGTTAAAATGTATGGAACTACGCCCCCTCTCACCACCCCCCTGTCCTGGCGCGCCTGCGTCCACATAGTTAACATTTGAAAAATAAAAATGCAAAATCGGCGTTCACAAATGAAAAAAAAAAAAACGACGTGGCGTTTTATAAATTAAATAGCACGTATTTTACATTATAAATCCGTGATGTATGTATGTACTTTTTTTATTGTACGTTATTTTATACCTACACAACTTATTGATTGAACAAATGTTTTATATAAACTCACCTGCGATTGCAGCAGCTGGGAAGCCGACATCCTGAATAGGGCCATGTTGTTGGATTTTTAATTTAAAGTCTGGGAATGTGTAGATGAGGAAGAATTGTATCACGCGTCCAGCACACCGCGGACCTGATGAAAAAGTGACAATACAGGGTTGCCCGCTTCTCAAAGCAGCCGCTGCCGGGCGCAGTGTTGCCATGTAGATGTTCTTGCCCATCATCAAAAAACGCAAAATATATTTTATATCGACAATACTTCACTTTTATTGATATAAAATGTTCAGGTTAAGCAGCAAATAGAAGATGGAGAGCAAAATTTGTTATTAAAAATGAACGGTGGGCCATTTTTGTGAAGAAAAAAGAACAATCCAATTCAAGTTCACGGCCTTATTCAAAACTATAGTGAAATGGGATCGTGTGCGTGCGGTGCGTATGCTAGTGCATCAATACTACGCCCTAGTCTATTTGTACACGAACCAATACAATCAATATCGGGGCCGTATTTTATCATAGATATATAAATATATACTCTAAGTATTTTATATAATTGTTTAATAAGAGTGTGCTAGTGGTGTAGACAAGAACTTGATAGTATTGGTTTACACGCATACGCACCGCACGCACACACTTTCATTATACTAATTGAATATGGCCGTTGGTTACTTTTGTGGTTGATCTTTTTATTTGAAGATTTCCCTTCCTCAGCGATGTGTCAAGATCAAACTTTTCTTTTATCAATTCGTTCCTTTTCTTCCTTTCTTTTACTGAAAGAGTGTTCTTCTCACATCTTCTATTATTTAAATGTAATGGATATAAATAATAGAAGATGCGAGACAGTACACCATTTGGCATTTCTTTATTCGAATGCATCTACTTTTTATGTTGTTAAAGTCAAAATAAAATTGTAGAATCATAGTGAATCGTGTATATTGAGTGTTAAGATTATTTTTTATGATATTATTTTATTTTTATAGATAAATATTGGTATATCGATATAGCGCTATGTATGTATGATTATTAAGCTGTCGGAATACTGGCATGCTATTCTAGAACGTGGTCACAAAAGTGTTCGGACGTTACGCCGGTTTCTCTTGACCTGACCCAAGATCATCAATTCCTGCAGTCTTCCGTTAAAAGTATATATAATTTTTATACATTATAACAAGAGGCCCTTCTGAACAATTTGGCTTACATTTACCCTTACCATATGGATGCTAATCTGTTGTATATATTACACACATTAATTTATAATCTAAAGCATATGGTAGTCCTTTTTCTCAAAAACTGTGTAAGACTTTCTGCTAAACTGCTATCTGTTGGTAAGAGACTGGTATTATATTTGTAAATTTGTCTATTTCCCTTAAGAATCTTGAATCTTGCTAATCATGAAGAAGTATGTTGGGTTATTGATGATTTACATATTTGTCATGTTTTCAGGTTGATGAATATTTTTTGATATTATTATATTGTCAGTACTTTGATTGTGCCATGTTTCGTTTCGTGTAATATTAATTTGATCTTTGTAGGCCGATTTCTAATGATGAAATTTGTGCAATTCACATATTTTCACGCCATCTATCTTGACTTTAATTCAGTGAAAGGCACTTTATCTAAAAACGCTGCTTTATAAGTGCAATATTTTTTATACTTATGTACTTCATTAGATTGTTAGATTTTATATATTCAAAATGAATATAAATAATAAGTGAAAGGAAAGTTGGTTTTGTTGTAAAAAATCAGTTAATAATTTTTTATAAAGTCTTCTGATTTAATAAACCCAGTGATTTTTATGTCTTTATTTAGAGACATTTATAAATGTTTGTAATAACAGGCTTATAATAGATTTATCATTTACTCTCAATGCAGTATATTCTATATCGTAAGGTTTAATGACAAATCTGCAGAAGCCCTTTATTTATTCCGTCGATAAATGACTCAGATAATAGAATACTGGCTGATACAACTCCCAATGTTCAAAGGGTCCAAAGGCAATTCTCGTTCTCGTTGTTCTCATACCAAATTCAAGATTATGATGATCAAAGCAAGGGTTGACATATTCAGACATGTGTCATTCAGAATATATTTCGCAATGCCTCGAGCGAGTGTGTTGAAAATTCTAAACATTCTGTTACAACTTGACTAATTTTCAGTTTTTCTTTTAGATCAAACAAAAATGGACGTGAAGTCATGTGATACATTTGTGGTTTTGTCTGATTTGACATCTAACAAAAATGTCATATTCGGTAAAAATTCTGACAGACCAAAAGATGAGGTTCAAGAAGTTATTCTTGCAACCAAATCTGGCGGGACCAATGTTATGGTATGCTTGTCAAATAATTAATTATGATTTTTTTTTAAAACATAAATCAATGTCGATAATTAATTTTTAGTGTACTTACATTGAAGTTGAAGGATTACCGGAGACTAGTTATTCTTGTATACTGAGCAAACCTGCTTGGATGTGGGGAGCTGAAATGGGTGCTAATGAAAAGGGTGTTTGTATTGGCAATGAAGCTGTCTGGACCAAGCACAACAAAGGTGATGGTGATTCTGGAATCAAGCGCCTAATCGGAATGGATTTAGTCAGGTATAAACATTTTTTTAAATATAAAGTACAAAAGAATTTTTAATAAAAAAATATTTAATACTTTTTAGGCTGGGCTTAGAAAAGGGAGACTCTGCTCTTGGAGCATTCAATGTTATAACTGAACTCCTAGAAACTTATGGACAAGGTGGTCCTTGTTCGGAAAATGATCCTGGTTTGACATACCACAATTCGTTTTTGATAGCTGACCCTACAGAAGCATGGGTTCTAGAAAGCTGTGGTAAATTTTGGGCCGCAGAAAGAATTACTTCAGGCTTTAGAAATATATCCAACAATTTGACCATTACAACTAAAATAGATAAAATGTCCGCTGGCCTCTTGGAGACGGCCAGAGAATTGAATTTCTGGGATGGCGAGGTACTAATAAAAATCTTCGTTAAATATGTGTTGATTAAATATTAATATTTGTTTTTCCCTTTTACAGGAAGAGTTTAATTTTGCAAAATGTTTTTCTGTAAAAGATGCTGATGAGCGTCAGGCAAATGGTGAAAAACTTTTGGCTGAGCTCTCCGGAGATAAAGATTTTAAAGTCGATGATATGTTCAAGATTTTGAGAGATAAAGAAAGTGGTATTTGTCGTACTTGCGACCATGGATTTCCAACTCAAGGAAGTCAAGTGAGATGATTCTATTTAATTAATATTGTGTTTAAACACAAAATTACAATTACTTTATATAATTTTCTCGCGTTATGCTTTTTTTTTACCAATTTGGTTCACCAATTAGAATGCGTTTTTATAGCACTTTGCTAATTCAAAGATTTTCTATATTTATCTTTATTCCGAATATGTTTGTTGTGTAGAAATATTTCAAATATGTATAAATTGATATTGTTTTAGGTATCCGAGCTATCTTCTCAAGTACCTAGTGTTCATTGGTTCACTGCTACACCAGATCCCAGTGCATCGGTCTTCAAACCATTTGTATTTACTCCGAATGCTCGCATTTCTGACCATACAATCAGTTCTTCTTCTGATGTGAGTAAATAAATATACTGAATATATGTACTTTCCATATCATTAAAGTTTATTTTCAATTGGTTACTTAAATAAACCTGTGATATACCAAGCTCCATATAATTTGTAAAATTCAATTCCTTGCTTGGAGCTTATAATAATTAATTCTTTTAAATTCATATATACCTCTCGCTTTTTATACATTTGTTATTAGTGCTTTTTTTTAAATGTTTGTTGTACCAATCACATTCAGCACACATTGTTAATTCATGTATCATTTTTAATATTGTAGCCAAATCATCATCATACTCTCTACAAGTTGCATTCTCAGCGTTACGGTGTGGATGAAAATACTCTCCAAGTGTTGAGGGCCATGGAGAAAACTTGTGTCGATGAAATAAATGAATTCTTCCAGAAGAGTTCCGAAGGTGCTGCCGAGCTAAGTGAGCTAGATGACCTGATGAAGGACTGCGTCGAGACTGAAGTCAAGTACTATCGCTGGATGTAAACAATACATCAAAGATTTATATAATGGCTACATTATTATAGGAGATTCGGTTCATTATACAATGCACATTTTACCAAAAAATCTGCATGTTTCCTCACCACAAATATAAAATACCGATGCCTTTGTGCTTTAAATGCCTCAGCCATTATATAAATATTTTCATTAAAATTAATGCTTTCCATTTATTGTAAGATTATATTATACTCGAAGAGCTCATTATACTTCGTTGGGTTTCAATTATTCAAATTTTCAGCACTACTAGTTAATAATGAATCAAAATTTTTGTTGGAAATTAACAGGACACAAATGAATTACTCTAAAACTACATATAACCATTGAGATATTTGACATTAACATGAATCATGGTTTCTTTAAATAGGATTGTAGTGTTGTATCGTGTTAATTTCTACAACAGATTTTGATGAATCTTTAGCCGGAAGTTAAAAAATTCAAGAGTAATCGCTTTCTAATTGTAACGTAGATTCTTTTGTCTTAGCACACATTTCAATATCAACATTATACCAATGATCATTCAAAATTGATACTTAACCAGTATTGAAACTAGCTCATTGTATTTTGTGACTGAAGCATCTTTATGATTTATATTATGTTAATGTGATTGTAAACTTATTGTTAATTTCTTAATTTTGTGGACAAATTGTTCCTTGTGATACTTGATTCTGAGAGATTTGTCATTTTAGTTTCAAAAAGATTAGTGTTTTTCGATTTTTTTTATATGTTATCATTTACTATTAATGGATTGGTTATTTTTGACCGTCTATGTGATATTTATTTAATTTTAAACTTAAAGAGAGCTTAAATTACTGATTGTTTGTATGAATATATTCATGGAGAAGGTATCTCACACCCACCAAAGAATATTTACTGCTCTTCAAATATGAATATGGCTTTTTGTTATAATAGAACATAACATTCCTATAAATATGCTCCCTACAATATTATAATAAATATTTTATGTGTATATGTTTCTGTTTGCAGCATTTCATAGTTATATAGCCTGCCTATAATGATGATTTAGTGATTTTGTCAATCATAAATATTAAAACTTTATGCTTCAAATTGCTTTATGTATAACTAAAGTGATATTTTGTGGATTCAATAAATAATAAAATATACATATAACCTTTTTTATTTTTCACCAATATCATAAATTTTTAATAAATATTGAAATAGGTTCTCGACCTAAACAAAAACTCGAAGCAACTGCATTTCAACTAAGAGTTCAAAAAAGAGATATTAAGTTATATTTAAGTTTAGATTTGCTAATGACATTTTATTTCTCCAAATTTAAAATCTACAATATAATATGACAGCTTGGGTATTGTTTAAGCTACAATCATTTTGATTTTGGATTAATGTGGTTTGACGATAATGTAAAAACAAATATTTCTACCCTTAAAACATTCTCAATTATTAAAAATTAAAAGTTCACCAAGTATATACAGGCTGGACTTGAATTAACTGAGAATATTTTAGGGGGTGGTAGGGTATCATAAGAATAATCGAAAAAATTAAATATTTAAAAAAAATCTATTTTTTTTTATTAATTAATATTAAAAAATAATTAATAATATTAATTGCGTATAACAGACACTTTATACACGTCAGTCACTACTAAGTACTTCAGAGAAACCGCTGATTCTAAGATGGTGGCCCAAACTCGATCCCAAAAGTACTATTAATATTATTAATTATTTTTAAATTTTATTAATAAAAAAAAGTTTTTTTTATATTTAATATATTTTTTTAAATCATTCTTCCAATACCCTACTACCACCCTAAAATATTTGTTATTTCAAGTCCACACTGTATATTAATTGATTGTCTGACAGATAATAAAATACGGCCGCCATTTTGTTTATCGAACAAAATGGCGCTGATCACTAGCGCAATGGAAAATTCGTAATGCTCTGTCAAACAGAACCGTTACCATAGATAAGAATGCCAGACAATTGGATGTATAAATATCAATATGGGGGACCAAGTAGTCTGAGTGAGAAAATAAGTGTTGCCTAAGTCAAACTCATCTACTTGGTCCGCCATTTTGATATTAACTGAACTGCCAACGAGGTGGAATAAATATTACTCTTTGTTGGTTCCTTGTTGTGTAGCTATGGAAAAATCCGTATAAATAAAAATGATTTTAATAAAAAAATTAAAACTTATATATTACTTGTCGATTTTTAGCATGGCGGCCATTTTGTTTAACGCAACGACACACCTAGTATTTTATTTATGTACATTTGTTTGTATATTTATTGATATATTTTATTAGTATACATTATATATTTAAATTAAAAAGAAAAACACAGTTCCCCAAAATAGATTATTTTATTGCAGATAAGAAACACGGTGAATTTACAGACTGGTTTACAATATAATAAATGTTCAATTTATTGAAAAAATATGGAAAACATATGTTTTTTTAGAGTGACGATTAAATAAATTTTTGTGTAATCCAGAGTGAAGATTTTGGGGTTTTTTTTAATTTTCTAATTATAGTTTATACATTTACAAACCAAATACATAAAACTTTTAATACATAGATAGACAAATAATTGGTAAACTACAAACTGAAGTGTGTTTATTTGAAGAAACAAATTTAATACTACAACCAAAAACTTTCAATTAAGTACTTGATACTGAATTTAAATGTAAAAAGTGGAAAAAACTTATTGTTTTGTAAAAAATATATGAGAAATGGAAACTAATTTAATGCTAAATTTATATGAATGTTGATAGTTTTTTTTCCAAATTAACGACCACATGGAAATGGAACAGCGGTGGTGTTTGGAGTTGGATTCTCAGGAACAGGTAGGTTTCGAATTAGATTGGGTGGAGCTGAAAGAATAGAAAAAAATGAAAATTAGTCTTTGATTCAGGTACAGTATTAATATGCAATTATAAACTAACCCCTATTTTCTGGTGGTTGTACAAAATATTTATCTTCTGGCGTTGGAGAAATTTTGCCACTATTGATATCAAATAGATAGTGTTCCATCATGTACTTGTAAGCTGAAAAGTAATCATATAATTAAATTAGACACGGAAAAAACTGCATATTATTTATAATAAGGTTATAGGGACTGATAGATAGATAGAGGAGGAGGGATAAATATTTTAATATAGGTTTAAATAGGAGCAGTGAAATGAGAGATGCCCATCTTGGTCTAATATAGATAAAATTCATACAAAACAAGTATCTTAAGAAGATCCTGAACCAGGTAGATAATATCTTAAAGAAGTCCACAAGGAAATAAAGTTAAAAATGACAAAAATCCCTCCTGCTCTTTAAACCAACCTAATGTTAAAGCCCTAATAAACTGCACTACGTTCACGCTCTTATATAATGAGTAAATCTCATCGTTCCGTCTAATTCTAAATAGTCCCGGTGCCTCCTGAACAGGACCCAAGATCCTTCTAAGAATCTTCCGCTCGAACCTAAGTAGCCTATCCTCTTCAGTCTTGGCAATAACCTATGTTTCTGCACCGTAGGTTAGTACTGGCCTAATTAGCATTTTGTATAATTCTACCTTGGTACTTCTACTTAGATATCTTGATCTGAGCAAGCGTACTAAGCCGAAATACGTCCTATTAGCACTTTGCAGGCGAGAGTTTATATCCTGGTTATTTCCAGCATCCTTAGTGACCACTGCTCCCAAATATACAAAAGAGTCAACCTGCTGAAAGTGGTCATTGTCTACCTTCAGGCTACGATGTGCTACCAATTCCGAGTTGGATGTCACATGCATATACTGGGTTTTATCAACTTTTATGACAAATCCTACTGTTTTGGCGGCATCTCTTATTGATCTAACCTTATCAATTAAAACGTTCTTACTTCTAGCGATAATGTTGATGTCGTCTGCGAAAGCGAGTACCTTAAAAGACTTATTGCTACAACCTGCAAGACGCATAACTTTTTCTAAAACTAATGAAAATAACAGGGGGGTTATCACGTCTCCCTGTTTTACGCCTGCTCTGGTGATGAAAGACTCCGACAGTACACCATTTATCCGTACGTAGTTTTAGGTGTCTGTCAGCGTCATTTTTGAGAGACTTTTGAGTTTTTCCGGAAAGCCAAACTCTCTCATCGTGCTGTAAATAATATCCCTATCGATTGTGTCGAATGCCTGCCTAAAATCTACGAACAAGTGATGAGTCTCCACGTCGGCCTCATTACACTTCTCTAATATTTGCCTAATTGTAAATATTTGGTTCATTGTTGAACGCCCTGGTCTAAATCCGGCTTTGTAGTCTCCCAAGCATTCCTCCGCGTATTCTGCTAGCCTATTTTTTAAAACCTTGGCGAATATCTTGTACATAACTGATAGTAGGGATATCCCTCTATAGTTACTGCACACGCTAACGTCACCTTTTTGTGGAGAGGGCAGATTATCGAACTTGCCCAATCCTTCGGTAGCGTTTCGCCTTCCCATAGAGATTCTATTAAGCTAAGAAATTGTAATATATATGCCTTAATCAGAATGAAATGGTTTAGTAAATGAATATAAAAAAGTTTAAATAGGCGTGGTTGTTGTTATATTTGGAGTAGCCAAACAATAAAACTAATAAAATTTACCATTCTATCCGAAATCCAACGTATTTTTGTAATATTAAATTTGTTTATGTAATAATCGTATAAATAAATTAAGCAAATGATTACTTTAAAACGGATAAAAGTATTTTTAACGACTAAAATGTTCTAACTGGTACCAATCTTCTAAAGAATAATATTAAAGTGTTTCGGTTTAAATTGGCCCCAATAAATAAAATCGTTGCCAATCAATTGTCTTGTAAGTATTTAATCAATTGTTAAATATATCATTTTCATATTTTACTAGGTAAGAATAATATATATAATAGCTAGAAGTAAGAACGTTTTAATTGATAAGGGATGCCGCTAAAACAGTAGGATTAGTTATAAACGTAGGAAACACTCTGTATATGCATGTGACATCCAACTCGGAATTGGTAGCACATCGTAGCCTGAACATAGATAATGACCACTTTCAGCAGGTTGACTAGTTTGTATATTTGGGAGCAGTGGTCACTAAGGAGGCTGGAAATAACCAGGATATAAACTCTCGCCTGCAAAGTGCTAATAGGACGTATTTCGGCTTAGTACGCTTGCTCAGATCAAGATATCTAAGTAGAAGTACCAAGGTAGAATTATACAAGATTCTAATTAGGCCAATACTAACCTACGGTGCAGAAACATGGGTTATTACCAAGACTGAGGAGGATAGGCTACTTAGGTTCGAGCGGAAGATTCTTAGGAGGATCTTGTGTCCTGTTCAGGAGGCACCGGGACTATTTAGAATTAGACGGAACGATGAGATTTACTCATTATATAAGAGCGTGAACGTAGTGCAGTTTATTAGGGCTTTAACATTAGGTTGGGTTAAAGAGCATGAGGGATAAAATCGGAAATACTATCCAGCAAGTCTGTGGGTAAGAGAAGGCAGGGTAGACCTAGGCTAAGATAAGGTAGTTTAGGAGTTTAGGAATTAATAACTGGAGGAGTATTATGTGGATGTTGCTGGAAGCCTTGGTTCATCATTGAACTGGAGGGCTTATGATGATGACTAAGTAAAAAAGTCTTTAGTGCCTAATTTGAATAGAACTTTAAATCGATGGTATTTACCAAATGCTGGATGAAAAAAAACTTAAAATGATGTATATAAAGAATTAGTCATGGTTGTCATGAGTAATTAATTAATTGAATCTTGACTAAACAAATGTTAGTAGATTGTATATAATTAATGTTACCCGTGTCACCGTAGGCTCAATTTATCCTCTTCACCGACATACTCGTGGCAGATTCAGGCATAATCTTGAATCATCATTGATCATACACAGCTGTTGGTTGTTAGAGATGTTGCATTTGGCGTTGAACATATCTGAAACAAGTCATATATGAGCACTCGCAGAATCACTTCAATAATTATGATATTTTGCTCACTTCCTAGTGAGTTCGTGCCTCCTGTGATAGCCCGGGGCTGCACTGGGGCTGCACAAGCAACATTTTCAGGCATTGTGCTTACTCCAGGTTGGTGGCTCATGTTATTAACAACTCTCTGTTCGGAGTTTCTAGCAAGTGCAATCATTCTCTGTTGATATTCTATGTTGGACACTGTGGGATTTGCACGATTTCCACGATATGCATTCTGGTTCTGATTGGCATATGCCCCTGAAACTGATTTACAAAAAAATTGTAATGAAAGAGAAAAACAGTAAAGAATATTTAAATATATATGTTATTTGTAATTTCCACAGTAATTTTATGAAAGAGTTACTTTCGATTACTAACTTGTAGTCATCTTCAGACATCTCTGTAGAAATTACAAATAACATGTTTCATTAAATTATGGGATTCCACTAGGAAGTCAACACTATCAATAATTTAGAATATATCTTAGAATATTTGGTAAGCTCTAAAACTAACGCCTCCCTTCTATGGTTTTATAAGAAATTTAAAAATATTTTATTTTGCTACTGATCTTTTATTGATAGTTTTGAGGTTTGGGTTGGATTCCATAATTAAAGAAACCCATTTTATGTAACTTCCACAATATTTCACAACAAATATTGTAGAATTACGACTGTTAGACTGATACAATCCTGCAAATAAAAACTATAAATAAAATAAAATGAGCATGATTTCAACCCATAAGTATGCTATTTGATGTCCTTTAAAAATATTTGTGTATATAAAGGGTGGAATAGATTTAACTGAGAGTGTTTTAGGGGATGGTAGGGTGTCGCAAAAATAACTGAAACAAAAAAAATATATTAAAATATTCTCAGTTAGTTCAATTCCACTCAAGATAGTACCCAAGTACATCATGTAGCTGTTGTTAATTTGATGAGGTTTTCATATATATGTTTATACAGGAGTCGGGATAAAAATAAAATCAACATACCTCCAGATCCACGAGCTGATTGATTCTGGACATAGTATTGCGCTTTGGCACGTTGATAATAATCAGCGTTTGGATTTGGAAATTTCTTTTTCAAGACATTAACAGGTGTATTAGGCATGGGATATTGATGTTGTTGATAGTTTTCAGCTGGTTTAATACCCTCTTCCATATTCTGCAATTCTCTTGTGTGTATGCGGCGATAGTTGCTGGAAACAAAGGTCATCCCTTGTTGAAAAAACTCATTTGTGGTGCTGGACAACTTGGAATACTTTCGTGCTTGGGAACGATCTCGATCTTTGTATTGGTCGTAGTCTCGCCTATTTTCAGACATGATGGCTGTAAAATAATTGATATTTGCAGTTACTTAAGTGGAATTCGACAAGATGGCTGCACCTTTGGGCGGACTACAGAAAAGTATACGTTGCGTTATTAGTCATTGTTTCAAATGTGTTGCCAGTAAACTGAAATGCAGATTATTATAACAATAATTAAAAAAAGTAAAGATCCCATTTTTATTATTTAACAATATTACCTGAGAGAATAATCATTTATCCTTAGAGCTCTAATACTTGGTTTAAAAAACATAGCTTAACCAATATGCGGTTTGATTATCTATATGCTTTCATAAAATCTAAATAGATTATTATTTTTTTCCCATTCTTTCTATAATTTAATACTATTATTCATGTCAAATTTAAATAAAACATCATTCTCATGTTAGTTATGGATAAAAAGATTTATACACTCTCTAAAGTCTATTTCCAAAAATTTAAAAGATGTATTGTTCTATCAATCATTGTAAAAACTTATGCATAATAAAGAAATTGTAATAACATACTTTGTAAATAGAATATTAATTCTACTCGTTGAACTCTTTCGCATGTTAAGATAGGAATAAAAAATATAAAATGCCTATTAAAAAACAAGCTTTTTGAATGAGCTATAAAAATGATTGCTAACATCTAAAATTGTGGAATTTAGTAGAGTATACTATAGATTTACAGCATGGTACTATTTAGATTAATCTAATTGGATTTTTGCAAAAATACTTACAGTGACCTTCAAAGACCAAATCAAATATAACGTCCTCTCAACACAAAGGACAAACAAAGATTGAATTCAGTCCGACATTGCTAACATAAACAATCCCACAATCCATAAATACAATCGGTCGTTTGTATTTTTTGTTGTTGTTAAACAATGAATGAGTTCAGTTGAAAATATTAAAACAAATCAAGTTGAAGGTTATAATGAGATTTATTTAATTTAAGATATATTTTGAATACATTTAAAATGGACACTAATTATAGTTGAAATTTATCAAAGCTGGTGGATTGAAGAAATCATCATCCATGACAGGCACATCTTGGACACCTTCCCTGTTCAACACGTTACGTTTGACCATTTCCTTTATGGCTGAAAATATCAAACTTACTTATTAAATTGTAGTGTGTATGGTATTACAAAAGGCTAACCAATGTTAGAAAAGAATGCACTGGGATTTTTAGCAATATATAATGGAATCTGCTTGGGTGTTTTGTATGCTCCCATCTGTAAAAGAAAAAGATCATTCAGCTGAATTTGAAGCAACATCCTCTGCTTGGCAAGTCTGTTAGCCAACTCAACCTTTCTCATTTGAAAAGGCACATCGTTTGAAAATGTATAACGACCCCTGTGAATTGGCGGAACGTATTCGTCTGAAAAATATCAAAGATGTGTTAATAGAAGATAGTGATTGATAATAATTGTTGAGACTCACCACTGACTGAGAGTCCTGGAAATTGATTTGGTTGTATGGGGGGATTTGGGTAAACGTTGTTGGTAAGGTTTGGAAATATTGTCTTTTTTGGTCTTCCAGTTCCAACAGGTGGTTGACGAGGATTCGGGAGCGGGCACTCATCATTATCATTTTCTCCATAATGATATTTTGGGACATATTGTCTTGGAAAATTCTCTTGTTGATGGTAGTACTGAGATACTGGTGGCGATGAAAAATTTGGCACATTTTCTTGAAAACGGTACATTGAAGAACCAATGGAATTTGAAGCGTTCATATTGGATCCATTGAAGTTTTGATTATGATGAATATTATTATAGCCTTCGTTATTTTGTACGTCAGCAGATTGTACATTATTTACGTATCTATAGCCCGAAAACCCATAAGACATTGTGATTGATGATCTGAAACAACTTCTACGATACAAATATCAATGTACTCCTGTTTATTTCAGTTTAAATATTTAATACATGATATACTTACAATATAACTTACTTTAACAAGATGACACAACAACTTTTTAAGACAACGTCAAAGATGATTAATATAATATGTGTTGCCATTAATCATTCAGTGACGACAATAATATATTAAAACAGTACATAAAAATCTACAATAAAGGGAATTAAATATTATTAAATCTTTTTTTTCGATTTAAAATTAAATTTAAGACCTATATTACTTTTAAAATAAGCAATATTTAATTAGCTGTATATTTCCTCACATTTTATCAAAACTATGGATTTGTATCATTGATAAATATATATGTATATTTAATTAGTATAATAATGCAATTATGATAATTTTATATAAATTGTCCTTTCACTATTGCTTTATTATATCTTTCTTTATTGGTGTAAGTAATCATTAATTATTATTATGTTTCTTTTTTTTTCTCTCTCCTGTAAATATTATTATTATTATATTGCTTATAATCAAGAATGAATAAATTATCATGAAATTTAGCTAATATTCTAATTAGAAACATTGAAAAGAGTAGGGAAAGTTTCTGAAATTAATATTATGAATAATATTATTCATACTTGTACTTCTACAAAATCCAGCCATTAATGTTTTATTTATCTTTTTTCTTTCAAAATAAACTTCATCCAAATAAATTAATTTTCAAAACTAGTCAATTCATTTTTACAAATATTTGAGTTCAGAAAAAAGTGGAACATGCTAACAATGATCTCAAGCTCCATATTATATAGTTTATTTTCAAGAAATCAAATGTTTTAAACAGTTATTTTTTTAATTTTACAGTTCTTAAATCTTGTATGTAATATTTATATTTTAAAAAATGCCATAAAAAAAAATCTACAATAGTTCATTCAATTTCAAAGTGATGTTTTATAATAATTTAGACAACACAAGAAAATAATTATAAAACAAGCTTTTTAAGTTTTTCCCAGATTGTTATAATTCTCTCTTCTATTGATACCAGTTAAAATAGTCCCAAAAAGTAGAATAGACTAACATTGATGCCAAGCTCCACATTTGATAGTTTCTTTTAAGAAATTAAATCTTTTAAACGGTTATTTTCTTAATTTTCACACATTTTAAATCTTGCTTGTATTATTGAGTATTATATGTTAAATAATGTTATGAAAATAAGGTTTTTATAAAAAAGTTAATTCATTTTGACAGTGATGTTTTATAATAATTTATACAACACATGGAAATACTGGTATAACAAGCTTTTTAAGTTTTTCCCAGATTGTTATTCTTCTCTCTCTTGTTGATCCTAGTACTAAAAAGTAGAATAGGCTAAACTTGATCCGAAGCTCCACATTTGATAGTTTATTTTCTGAAATTAAATTTTTTAAACGGTTATTTTCTTAATTTTCACATATATTAAACAATTGTCATGAAAATAAGGTTTTTTATAAATAGTTAATTCATTTTGAAAGTGATGTTTTATAATAATTTATACAACATATGGAAATAATTGTATAACAAGCTCTTCAAGTTTTTCATACTCACTTCAATTCTATATTTTGTGATTTCTCAAGTTAACATGAAATAAAATAAAATCCAATTTATTTTATTTTATTGTCTATTGTATTGAATTATTGTCTATTGTAATTAAAAGGTTTGTACCCAGATAAGAGGATAATGTTCAAAATTATTAAAATTATAAAAAGGACACTGAATGAAAAATGTGTATTTATTAGGAAAATCTTTATTGAAATGTTATAAAAAAATGGAATATAATGTTAGTATGTTTTATCAAATAAATGTCTTGAAGTTAATCTTGCAAAAATCCTGAAATTAATTTTGAAACAATCTTGAAGTTAATCTTAAACTAATCATGAAGTTAATGTTGAAAAAATGTAGAAGTTAATCTTGAAACAATCTTGAAATTAATCTTAAAATTATGTTGAAGTTAATCTTAAAATAATGTTGAAGTTAATTTTAAAATAATGTTGAAGTTAATCTTGAAAAAAACTAGAAATTAATCTTAAAATAATGTTGAAGTTAATTTTAAAATAATGTTGAAGTTAATTTTGAAAAAAAAATGTAGAGGTTAATCTTGAAACAATCTTGAAATTAATCTTAAAATAATGTTGAAGTTAATCTTAAAATAATGTTGAAGTTAATTTTAAAATAATTTTGAAGTTAATTGTGAAAATCTGGAAATTAATCTTGAAACAATCTTGAAATTAATCTTAAAATAATGTTGAAGTTAATTTTACAATAATGTTGTAGTTAATTTTAAAATATTGTTGAAGTTAATTTTGAAACAATCTTGAAATTAATCTTAAAATAATGTTGAAGTTAATTTTAAAATAATGCTGATGTTAATTTTGAAAAAATCTAGAAGTTAATTTTGACATAATGTTGAAGTTAGTCTTGAAAATATCTTGAAGTGAATCTTGAAACAATCTTGAAGTTTAATGCATAATGAGTTATTCATCGTTGTTCTGGTTTTGAAGGTTTTCATCATGATCACTTGGGCGACTGTCTTGATAATACGGAATTGGATGAATTTTTTCAACCATCCTGCGTCCATTGTTGGCTGAAAACATTGATGATTGTATTAAAAATAGTAAAAAATCATAGTTCACTAAATATGATTGATACTTACAAAGGATACGGACCAAGTGAAATCCAATTGGCATATGCAAATAGTATTGACGGATCAAATCATCACGTTTTATGACACGTGAAAATTCAGTATTATTGACGAATCTGAATTCTGCAAGAAGAATATATATTATGAAGAGATATTTATGATGTATTATTAAGCTATGGACACATTTACCTATTCCATCCGTTACAATTTCAGCGGTGTTCGATGCCAGATATTTGCGAATGCGTTGATTTAGTTCACCGTAAAATAAACGCAATACTAGTTGATTGCATTCAAGCTGGCATCGCCTTAGACCTTCGCGAGCAGTATGAAACTCGTTTAGCTTTAAAACGAAAACTCTATACTCATTTTCGTTTTCAAATTGTAATCGAGCCTCAAGTTGTTGATTGACAATATCTGGGCGAAAAGCGGCCAAACTACGTGCCGCATTTTCAGCACGAATACCCTGACTGGTTGAGGGCTCATTCGAAGCTGAAATAAAAAAAATATTTATTATAAATAAAATAATATGTCATTAAATAAATACCTTCAGTATTATTATTATTTGGTGGATTTAGTGGTGTTGGCACACCCGAAAAATGTACTCTTCTTTTATTGTTGGAAGAGTTTCCATCACCGCGAGTACGTTTCGCCATTACTCTTTCATTGCTCGTTTGAGGCGTATTATCTGGAAAGTTTAAATATAATTATTGATGTATTAGGCTATATAATATATATGATAAATAATGCATACTGTTGACGTTAAAGTTGATCACGGGAAATGTTGCAAAGGGTTGCATTGGAGTGGATGATGTTGATGGTGGTGTTGTTGGTGGTGGTGGAGGAGTTCCTGGTAGCGGAGGAGTACCAGAAGGAGTACCAGATGGAGTAGATATTAAATTTTGTTGCAAGATGATCAACAAGCGCAAGATTGGTAGATGAGGAGAAGGTGGTTGATATGGCAGATTGTAAAACTGAATTTTGTTGATATTCTGTTGAGGATGATGATCGCGAATCAAACTCGTAATCTTAGATCCAAAAGCTGCAGATGCTGTAGGAGACATCGATGGGTCAGAAGACGGGGGTGGACAGGGTAGAGGAGTTTCAGGACGAGGGAATGAAGTAGACGGATGTTGAAAGAATGGCGATGCTGGGGGAGGGGGTGGTAAAAAAAGGTGGTGTGTAGGCGAATAGGGTAGTGGATCAATGGGAGCAGGGAAAGCTGACGAGGTTGAAGGCATTGGATTAAACATTGGGCAGTAAGGAACCGGGAACGGCATTGAAAAATTGTGAGAAGAAAAAGATTGGACAGGGGGATACGCTGGTGTAAATCTTAAAACAGAAGGGCGCGTAAAAGTAGGCGGTGGACTAGGGATGTCTGGAGAAAAATAATCCCGAGGATTGGTTGGAAAGGGAGTGACTGGCGGTGGCGGTGGTGAACAAGAATATTTAGCCATATTGAAGAACCTAAAATGTCTGTTATGTGATTGATTCGGTTGTTCGAATGGCTCACAACTTTCCGCCATATTAGCAAGCCCAGCATCTCCTGCAACATATAAAAACATAACACATATTACATATTGATATAACACATTATACATTTTTTAATTACTATTCTCAGAAGTAGCAGTATGATTTAGAGCACGATTCACGAATGCCGGCCTGTACTCAGGGACATAAAGTGAATTTTCCCTGTTATCAATATTGGGCTGTACAGCTTCGTCCTCTATTTTGACACGTCCTGAAATAAAGTATTATATACAAAGAATGGTGATTATGTATAAAGTATATTTTGGTATACCAGTCAATTCCTTCAAGTAGGACAATGCAGGCATATTACGCTCTTTTGGGCTCTTCATAGTAGATGATGGTATTGAGCGCCCACCAGCATTTGGCAGATCAGATCTTCCTGCCGGGATCTCAGGGACTTGATACTGGTCAGATGAGGATGTTGATGGTCTAGCGTACGAAGAGTAGCTTGGAGATGGTCTTCGAAGTTGGTTTGTAGAACCATTCGACCCCGGTTCAATTTTCACGGTGACGTGGCTGTTGGAATATTCAGGGCGCCAAACAGGAGCACGCTGCTGATTATTTTCGCGATAAGAGGAACGATCATCGCCATCACGGGAGCGAGGAATTAATCCATTCTCCTGATCCGTCAACTCAACATCATTGATGGACATGTTGTCGTTCATATTAAAACGATTTTCCTCCATTTTCTGAAAACTTTGAAATAAAAAAATATTTTAACTCCTCGTTCACATATTACACGGATAACTGTAAACTATAGTTAATAAAAGGTAAAACAGACTTTAAAATATTAAAATGTGGCGGATGCGTGCAGATACATACGTGTACAAATGGACTTTGCAACGGAAGCATGCGCTGCACGGAAATGCGGAGTGCCACGCTGTGAACGCTATAAGGGCTGAGTAAGCATTTTCATACAAAACGACAAAAAACTATGAAAAACTTAACAAATTACCGCCCGCCTGTATGATGAATATAAAAGATAGTTAAATAAGCGATTAAACATCGAATATTGCACAGAAATGTTGAAAAGCGTGTGCATCGGTGCCCCGAGCGTCGGTCCATGCATGAGTCATTTCCACGGCGAAACACTTTAAAGTCCTTTTCCAAAGTTTTTCAAAAAAATTCTAATCAAATTTGAATGTTGCTATTCTAAATGGAAACATGGAGATCAAAATTGAACAATAAAAATGATAACTTACTAAGGATGATCATAAGTTGGAGCACAAGAAGGAGCAGACGCGGTCTCACCGGATAAACGCCGAAGAAGCAATGGCACGTAATTGTTCATTGTGCCACATAGTGTTGCCATTCATTTATGTATTGCTCTAATTGAATCCTAATAGATAAGGGTATATATTTTTGATCCACCTCCTTCGCCTTCAGCAAATCAAATACCGTCTTCAGCAACTACTTCCACAAGAATCACGCCCATCAATAAAATACATTTTATAAATAAGCCCACAGTTACAGCATAACAAAGATAACAATACACTCTGGGTGGTATTGTGTTTACTTAAAATTTATAAATGGTTCATATTGTGTTTGAATTTCAGTCTCAGTTTGTCCTTTGTTCAACGAACACCAGTACAAAAAAGTGAGTTTTAAATACCAAAACATTGCATTGGATCGGCCGCTTAACCTAAGGTGTGTAATAAATCATCTCACAGAATCGATAAATTCAAATACCCACATTTTTGTTTGAAAATATTTTTTTTTGTATTTATTAATGCTTCACTAACACATTAAAAAAGTAATGACTAATATTTACAAGCCGACAAAATGGCCGATTGTTACAATTCTTAATAATACAGGGTAGTCTAAATAATGATTCATGCATATTTACACTTATGAAAACTGATCCCAATAACTCAACACTTTGTCCATATTCAGTACACATATTACTATATTGAATCAAATAATTATTATATTTGTGATTGAATAAATATATGTAATGAGCTAAATATTACTATCTAAAGAGTGTGCTATTATTTTTTTTACCTGATAATTAATATCTACATTAAACTTTGTTTCTTATATTCTCAAAGATGATATAATTTATTAACAGTCGTGATTGGTCACATTGTAAAACTATATATAATAATACCAATCACAGTTATTCAAAATGTTTTACTGAAATACAGTCTTAGTTATTAAGAATATATCAAAAGATAATAAACCAGGAACTATAATAGAATACTATACTATTCCCAAATCTTTATTAAAAAATGCATAGATAATTGATATTGCTTTGATAATTATTTATTCTTAAATATGTTTATACATATTTGTGGAGTTTGCAATCAATGTTAGCCTAGTCCACTTTAAAAAAAATTAGATAAGTTAACAGACTTAAAGTACTGGATACAAGGAATACAATATGATAATCAAAACTGTTATGATTCTTCTAGTTTTAGTGAAATCAGCAGCATTAAAATCAAAAGTAGTTCTAGTAAAAATATGTTAGTATCAAAGATATTCTATTCCAAATCCGGTCAATGAAATCTTGAGTTTTATATTATTTGTATTTTTAGTAATAGATTTTATGATTTTATTTTACCGTTTTTTTAATATTTTTATACATATTATTATTATTATTATTGAAAAATCCGACCATTATTGTTTTATTAATCTTTTACTTTCAAAATCAACCTGTTCCACTAGAACATTTTGCCAAATATCTCAATAGTAAAGCAAACAGTAGAATAGGCTAACATTGATCCCAAGCTCCACATTTGATAGTTTTTTTAAGAAATCAAATGTTTTAAACGGTTATTTTCTTAATTTTCACAGTTCTTTAATCTTGCATGTATTATTGAGTATTTATATATTAAAAAATGTCATGTAAATAGGGTTCCTACAAAAGAATTCATTCATTGTGAAAGTGATGTTTTATAATAATTTAGACAACACATGAAAATAATTATAAAATAAGCTTTTTAAGTTTTTCCCAGATTGTTATAATTCTCTCTCTTGGTGAACTGAGTTCAGAAAAAAGTAGAATAGGCTAACATTGATCCCAAGCTCCACATTTGATAGTTTATTTTAAGAAATCAAATGTTTTAAACGGTTATTTTCTTAATTTTCACATATATTAAACAATCTTAAATCTTGCTTGTATTATTGAGTATTTATGTATTAAAAAATGTCATGAAAATAAGGTTTTTTTATAAATAGTTAATTCATTTTGAAAGTGATGTTTTATAATAATTTATACAAAACATGGAAATAATTGTATAATAACTTCAATTATATATTTTGTGATTTCTCAATTTAAAATGAAATCCAATTTTCTTATTTTTATTGTCTATTGTATTGGATTAATTAAAAGGTTTGTAGCCATGTTTCAAACGGTTATTTTCTTAATTTTCATAGTTCTTAAATCTTGCTTGTATTATTGACTATTTATATTTTAAAAAAATTCATGAAAATAGGCTTTGTACAAACAAGTTCATTCATTTTGAAAGTGGTGTTTTAAACATTGAGACAACACATGAAAATAGTTGTAAAACAAGCTCTTAAAGTTTTTCATACTCACTTCAATTATATATTTTGTGATTTCATTAAAGATAATTTTTAATAAATTTTTCTTTCACTGCTATATAATGACATTAATTAAATATTTATCGGTGTAAGTAATCATTAATTATTCCTTCATTATCTAAATTATGACAACTTATTTTATCTTAACCTTACTATTATGTTCCTTTTTTTTCTCTCTCTCTTGTAAATATTATTATTATATTGCTTATAGTCAAAATTTAATAATTTAACTAATATACTTATAAGAAACATTGAAAACAGTAGGAAAAGTTTTTGAAATTAATATTATAATACCATTCTTCATACTCACTTTAATTATATCTTTTGTGATTTCTCAACTAATAATTATAAATCTAATTTTCTTTATTTTTTGTCTATTGTATTGAAAAGGTTTAATAGGATTGTAGCCAGATAAGAGGATATTTATAAAAATTAAAAAAAGGACACTGAATGAAAGATGTGTATTTATGAAAAGGATCTTTGGAATACAATGAAAGTATGTTTTATCAAATAAAAGTTAATCTTGAAATAAGTTTTTCCCAGTTTGTTATACTTCTCTCTCTTGTTCTTTGTTCTTGTTCTGATCTCTTTTTTTATTAATCTTAGTACTATAAGTTTATAATTAAAAGAATTTTATATTTTATAAAGACATGTTTATTCAGATGTTTATCATAAATAATCAACAGTCAACAACCATCATTTCAGGGAATGCTTCTTGCTGTACCGGTGGTGAGAAGAAATAGCTCAAAGTATTCAGATTGACAAGTCCAGATGGAATATATTTGTTATCATCATGAGGACACAAAGGGCTGCAAATGGCTATGGGCTGAACAGCTGATTGGATCTCGATATTTTTGTAGTTATCCATGATTATGATGAGCTCATCAAAGCGAGTCGCCATTTTAGACTTGAATTGTTCAGCCTCAGGTCTCAAATCTATGGCAACCGAATTGGCGAAATCTCCACCCCATGGGAATAGATTAATCACCGGTTGAAATCCCAGAATCCTGTAAGGCGGCGACTGATCGCTTTTCACCAGAATCACATTCCTCAGCACATATTGGAAGCAGTCGAGTGGTGCTGAAAGAACATGGCACGTGTTAAGAAACTGTACAATCAATCATATATCATATATACCGTGTGCACTCACGTATGAAAAGTTTAGAGTTGAGTATGGGGATGTTTCCCTCTTCTCTGTAATATTTAGATTTATTAAAAATTGAAGCTATTTAATATATATTTTAGGATTACTCACCCTTCCCACGAGTCAGACATTTTCCGTTGAAACAATGCGACACAATGTTACCACACTTCTTTGTTCAATGTTACAATAACATAAATATATACACAAACTAATAATACACATGATCTTATGGCTATTAAAAAAATATATATATATTTTCAATTTAATAAATTCAGCACCAACTTGCGGATGTTTTTTTTTTTAAATAAATACTTAAACACTTTTATTTTTGATAAATAAAAAAATATATTAACTAATAGTATAAACAACCACAAAACTTTAAAAATGCGTAATTTGGGGATGTTAAAAATATATTTTAATTAAAAATTATTTTATTAATATTTATGCTTTACTCACCTATACACGTACTCGTAAAAGGTGTGGCAATAACGTTGACACGTATCAGAAAACTGAGTGCTCTTCTCGCAGTTTATACGATGTAAGATGGAAAATGGATTGAAGGATTGGTATTTTGAATATGAAATTCATGATCATTTTGTTCTATTTGCAGGGCTGACTCCAATATGTTTAATGTGGATCCCGAGGATTTTATGGATATGTCCGTATTTCCCAAGAAGACTAAGGGTGCATCGGTGGAACTTGGTATGGTTTATGATTGGTTTATAATTTTGGTTTTGTATTTATTATTATATATTTTTTTCAGTGCCCAAGTTGACGCTTCGTTACTTGCGCCATGTCGTCTTGACGAAGTACATCCACGGAAAGCCGATTGATTATAGTATCGGCTTGAGGGTGGTCGATTTTTTCACCCCTTCTGTTAATGTTTATCCCATTAACACAATGGCGTTTGAATTGACCAAGCCCAATAATGATTGTGGGCTACCTTTGCCAGTCGGAAAGCCTCCAATATTTATTGAATTGGATGAATACACCCCTTATTGTGTATCAGCACCAGGGGACAACACTGTGGTGTGTGTTCCAAAGGAAATCCATGAAACTCTGTATTTCATTCCTGCTGGTTGGTACAGCAGGAAGAAGCTCTATGCTGAGATTGGATTCAAACTTGGCAGGAATATGTGAAGATAATGTCTTGCTTCACTAGAGTTAGTATACCCAACATATAAAAAAACATATAAAAAATATATATTAATATACTCCTTTATTATAATTTCAGAGACTGGCTTTTCTTCTACGGATATTTTTCAACCCAGCTCATTCAACCATTTGAACAAAATTTCTGTATTATAATCCACTTATTTCAATAAATAACTTTCGGCCTACTGCTTCTTTAATTTCAAAACACCCACCATAAAATTCAATGCACCATCAGTGGAAAACCCAAAGAATTATTATTAATTCAGTAACAAATGATAAGAATATGTATTTCACTCAATTAAACACAACATTTTAAAATTATAAAAGTAAATTATTTGAACCTTATTCAGACAAATCGCTAATATTTAAAAAAAAAATATAATATTGAAGTCTGGATAGAATTCAACAATTGAAAAAATCCCTTTAATTATTTTTAAATTACAATATTAAAAAGGATTGGTAAGGTCATTAAGATAATGGAAATTATCAAGTATCTTTATAATTCTATTTGATCTAACTAACAAATATATGCAATCAAAAATAACTTTATTAAGATTGAGTGTTCATATTTTAACTATCTTCATTTATTAAATAAATCTCTTTTATTGAAAAATAATAAAAAAAAATTAAGTTATTAATTCAATGAAAGTTCTGATATAGTTATAATACTATTTGGTCTAATTAATTTATTCAATCTAAATAACTTTATTAAGAGTAAGTATTACCTAACACATACACAACATTTTTAAAAATACATATAAAAATACTCCTTTATAATGATTTCAGAAACTGGCTTTTCTTCTACAGACATCCAACCCAGCTTATTCAACCATTAGAACAAGACAATCTGGATAATCTACTTATTTCAATAAATGAATTCTGGCCAACAGTTTCTTTAACTTCAATATATGTATGTTTTAACCATACAATTTAATATACCATAATTCAATGGAAACCCCAAAGAATTATAAATATTGCAGTAATAAATTATAGGAATATGTATTTAACTTAATTATATACAACATGTTAATATTATAAAACTAAATTATTTGAACCTTATTCAGAAGATTAATTAATATTTTAATTTGTCGTTGTGTCTTAGTGTTGGAGTCTGGGTACAATTCCACAATTAAATGTATCTCTTTAATCATTTTTTAATTGCCAAATTTAGAAGTATTGATATAGGACATTAAGCTTATGAAAATTATCAAGTATCTTTATAAGAATATTTGATATACTTTATTTATTCAATGAAAATAACTTTATTAAGAGTTAGTATTACCCAACACATAGGACACATACTTAAAAATATTAAAAGCCTCTTTATTATGATTTCAGAAAATGGCTTTTCTTCTACAGAAATTTTCCAACCCGGCTCATTCAACCATTTGAACAGAGAATTCTGTGTAATCTACTTATTTCAATAAATTGCTTTTGGTCAACTGCTTCTTTTATTTCAATATATTAACTATAAAATTCAATATAACACCAGTGGAAAATCAAATAAATATTTCATTAATAAGTGATTGGAATATGTATTTCACTTAATTAATTATATAAAACATGTTAATATGATAAAACTGAATTTTGTGGACCTTATTATTGAGAAGATTGACTAACATTTTATGACATTAAGTAAATGAAAATTCAAATAACTCAAATAATTATGTAGAGTTAGTATTAATTATTTTCACCACCTTTATTTATTAAAGAGATTTATTTAATATAACATCCACAATATTTATAATATATAAATCTTTAATTATTTATAAATAAAAGAAAGCATTGTTTGGAAATTAATACAATGAAAAAACAACAATTAACAATTTATTTTATCAAGAGTTAGTATTAATTCTTTTCACCAACTTTGGTTATTGAATAATAATATTGTGGACAAAAGAATAATATTGGGGAAATTTATTTCTGGAATTCCACCCAGACTTCAAATTCTATATAAATAATAGTTCTCTTGTGCTTTTTTGTTCCAGCTCTTGTTCATATAATGTTTGGTGAAGAATAAGATTATTATATTGGGCAATGGGTTGAATTTTTTTTATGTTTAATGTTGATAAATTTTCCACTGGTGGTTTTTTTTTATATATGTATTGAGGTTGTTTGTAGGTTGAAAATAAAAAAAACATTGTGATGATTATTAAGGAAACATTTATTGAGTTAAAAAATGTTTGAGGATGGTGAGTTTACATAGATTCACCAATCCTGACCCGATACTTGGACTCTCAGAAAATTCTCGAAGGCATGTTTTCCACCTGGGGTGAGTTTGAGGAGAGTCTTCAAATTGATAAATCCAGCTGGAATATACTCCATGATTTCATTCCTGATGCTGGGGACGCAAATGGCCATTGGCTGAACCAGAGGCTCCACGCTGATGGAGCTGCACTCATCAATATGGATGATCATGTCGATCTTGGATCTTTGCATGGAAAGCTTGTAGGGGTCGACGTCCCTTCTCAAATCCAAAGCAAGGGAATTATTGGGGTAGGTTGCCGCCGGGAACATATCGATAACAGCTTGATATCCCAGATTGTAATACTGCGGCATGTTTTTCACAGTCTTCGTCAGCACCACATTGCGCAGACTATGGTTATGATGCAGTGGCAATGCTAAACATATGGAAAATTGGGGTTAGACAGATGAAAACTCTTAAAAACCGACAAATACTCACGTAGCCACAGTTGCCTCAATGCCGGGATGTATTCCCCATCCTTTTGGTTTTCACGACTGAAAAAAAAAAACAGAAAAATCAATCAATTTTCATTAAAAAACTATATGTACACTTTACTTGTTGGAGCCGGCCATCTTCGCGAGGACGCTTCGGTATAAATGTTGCCTGTATTAATATGCAAGCACAAAAATACATAAGCACTTAACCCAAAGTTTTATTTAAAAAAAACGATCATTTTCCATACAATTATTTTAATATAAAATAATACTACACATGATTATTTTTAACGTACAAATACAAGCAAACTCACGCACTCGTTACCAAAAAATCCACTAATTCCACTATGAAAATTTATCTAATTCGAAACCATTTCAAAATAAATCATCCATTATCAGATTTTAATACAAATATACTATTTATTATTAGTTGGGCGATATATTTTAATGCTTTTTTTTAACAATGTCAGATCTATGTACTGTGCAAATCAAATTACAAATCCGTGCGTCATTAGATGCACGTGTAACTAACAATGAATGTATTCTGATGACTACACAAATATAAACAAATTGCTTATTTTTTTCCCAGAACGAGTTATTTTATTGAGTATTTTTAAAACGTGATTATTCGATTTCCGTGTAAATTTAGCATTTAGCAAATTCTTATAAATTATCAATCAGCTTTTATTGAGTCTCTAGATATTTTAAGATGAAATGGCAAATTTCTACTTTAAAAAAAAACGTTTTTTTATAATAAGAAAATATAAATTATAATAATAATGTGTGAAAAACTTACTGTAGTTTTCATTTGACCACCAGTTGAAATACTTTTTCAGTTGCTTTATCAAATGCATTGAATCGTTTATTGATTTGAGCATTTCGGGTTCAAAACTGGTTATGGTCGATTTATATTATTTTAATAAATATTATCGCCCAAAATCACAATTTTCCTGTCCAATTTATGTGGTGTGCCTTTAAATGTCGTGAATATGTACATAATAACAAACATACATTTTTTTTATTTTAATGAATTGTAGAAAAATTGTAAAAAAAGAGTTTTTTTATTTATTAATAAAAATCTGATTCGGAAATTAACCACCGTAAAAAAAAATTTTATATACTACTACGATATAAT
Source organism: Agraylea sexmaculata (assembly GCA_022606485.1). Classification (NCBI taxonomy): domain Eukaryota; kingdom Metazoa; phylum Arthropoda; class Insecta; order Trichoptera; family Hydroptilidae; genus Agraylea; species Agraylea sexmaculata. The sequence goes on from JAGTTH010003332.1 coordinate 38,628, forward strand.
AATAAGTAGCCACTGTTATGCAGTATTTATAAGTTATAATACTGGGTAATTATTGAATTACTTATTTTTGCGTTACTTAAAATTTGTTCAATATCGTGATAATTAAGGTAATATTAAACTAGCCGTATTTGTTTTTAATTGGTTAAATAAGTGCTTTAAACACACACACATATATATATATATATATATATATATATATATATATATATATATATATATATATATATATATATATATATACATATATAATGTTTAATGTGTAATAATTACAATTTTTATCACTTATCATAAAGAAATCTACATGTGTAGGTTGATGAAAATTTTATACACAGTAAGATATTTTTATATCTGGTGATTTTCATAATATATTATTTAAAAAATTGTGTTTTAAATATATTAATGATTATACTATGGCAATCTATGTGTGGTGTTTGTAAGTTTTGTTATTGTGTTCGGGAGTTCTAGTTCTGCGTTTCGGGCACAGGTGGACCCAGTACTACTGTTTTTCAGGAGCTTTTCCACAGGATATTTCAGTTGAATCAGAGAAATGTTCAACTCTAATTGGATTATGAGATCGTATATTTAATACAGGAAAACGAGACAAAAGAACGATACTCCGTTTGGTATTATAAGAGGGTGTTTTAAGTGCGTCGATGTGTCAGGGGTAGTTTGTTAGGCGCAAAGGGTGACAGCCAATTAGTATACGCACTCAACACCAGACATTGCGTCTCAAATGTAATGACTCCATAATTTTATACAAAAAATAAATAAAAACTATATTTAACAGCCACTAAATAAGTCATATATATATATATATATATATATATATATATATATATATATATATATATATATACATACATGACTTATTGGTCACTTAAAGAAGCATTTTTCCCATTCTTAGTAGATGTGTTGTAGATAGATCTAGTCCATGTAACTGTAATGTGAATTCTTTGTTTATATTAGCAGTGCTGAGTTCACTTACAATAACTTTAATCAAGAAAAATAACAACAGATGATTTTTGTCCAATGATGAAGTGCTTAGACGTATTCCAGCTCTGAAACGTATTTCCCTTATTATTTTATTTCAACTATGTGATATTTACACATATTATATGATAAACATCTATAGTTATCATACATCATTATTATATTCATGGAACAAACTATAGAGAAAATTAAAAAAAATAGTTATTTTATTTTATTAATAATATAACTGTTCTGTTATTATCCCAAACTTCAAATGTTTTTTTACCATATTTGCCGAGGTTTGGTTGTAGATGAGTAAGTGACGAATTATTGGTTCATTTTTTGTGCAATATTTGAACTATAGTGATTTAATAAATATTCGGCATTTTATGACATTTGACTCTTGTAGCTAACAATTTGATGAAACAGACCCTTTCAAGCAATTATTTAATATACTACTCATAGAAAAACCTAGCCTTTGTGTTTATTTCTCTCGCAGGGGCTAAATTCTAATTCTATCTTTGAAGAATGTGTTTAAATTGAAATGTATCTTAATATTACATAACATGTGAAAAATAAAATAAGAAAATAATTAATGTGTGTTGTATGGTTATTTAAAATTAATAGTAACTTCTATTATTGACTGCGTATGACAAGGGAGTTAAATATAAAAAAATATATTATTATTTAAATATTTTTTTGGGCGGTGGGATTTATTTTCTAATATTATTGTGTACAATATTGATATTTTTAATGATTTGTTAAATTTGGTCACCTTAGTAGTGTTGCTTGCATATGTTCGTTAGCAGAACCGCAAAGATGGGTAGATGATTCCATAGGGGTACAAAAAATATCAACCCTTTTCCACAACACATTCTTGTTTAATGTTCTGAGTGTGGGAGACTTTCAACCCTCAACTACACTGTTTCACAACCACTCGAAAAACACTACAATTTTTCAGTAAATTCCGACACGGTATGATTAAAAATCATCGCTTTGATATATTTATTTTTTATATATTCAAGTAATTAAATTAGTGTAAACGTTTTTTTAATTGCAACCATTTATGAGCGTTGTGAAGAAGCTTCTCATTTATTGAAAAAGATGTTTTTTTTATTTCTGGCTCGGTTATATCAAATTGAAAGCTTGTAAGGTCTAGTTTCGTAACCTGTCAAATATAAAAAAAAGACTCTTAAGTAAAATTTCAGTTAATCATGTTTAACCTCAACCGATCTATGTACACATTTGAATGTATAAAATATAAGTATAGTATTAGAATACAAACTTAAAGAAAAAGTTTTAGAGACAACAACGTGTTAATACTATACTTAAATATAATCCAGGAAATTAGAGTAAACCTGGATTAAGAGGATCGATTGGGATTTTATTAATATTATTCCCGATCTCCAGTCGTAATAACTTATTAAATATTTTTTTTGAGTGGCATTTGAACCCATAATCATAGTATTTGAACCCGTTTGAATTTGACTTGTGACAAATTGCTTTAGAAGAATATGATGTATTCTTTTCAAATTATATTTGCAAAAGAACAAAACATGTTTAATGGATAGATCATTTTTTGTAAGTTTTCTCTTGAAAGGCTTCGGTTGAAATGAAGACGTCTGATAATTAATCTAGACACATCCACAACAGGACTGTAAACAATTACAGCAGAATAAAATGCAACAACTCCACGGCTTCTCAAACATGTAAAAAGGGAGAAGTGAACCCTTTCAGGAATGATTTCAGGGAGCAGAGCAAAGCGTCGACGAGTTGATTAATGATAGGCGCTTTCGTTGAGACGAGAAGCTTCGTACCATAAAAAGCTTTCTTCATGACTTTTTTATAGCAAATATAAATAACACCGAGTCAAATCTGCGAATGACTTAAAAGAGCGAAACGTTATTAATTGAATTTATAAAATCGCGAATTCGCCATGTTGGATGTGGAAATTGGTTCGTTCGATAAAAGCTTCTTTGGCTAACTGAATTTTAAGAGATACCTTATAAAGAGCCACGATAAAGCCTTTCATTTCTCTCTCCTTTCTCTTATACCGTGTTTTAAGGAAGGCAGTTTTCATGAAGACATTGACTGGTTGGAGCCAATCAATTACTAAACAGTCTAATCAGGATTTCTGAGCCAACTTCATTTTAACATTTTCAATTTACCTACTCAGTATCTTGATACAAAGTTTATCCCTCAACATTTTAAAACAATGGGACATTTATATTGTGATCGATGGTGGTTTGTTTTTAAATAAAATATTAATAATACCACATTTATAAATAAAAATTACTCAATAGTTAGAATCCACATCGAATGTATAATTTTACAGAAAAATATATATGTGCTTGTACTTGGAAGACAATATATTGACAGATTCCTTATTACAACACAGAGTTTGCTAACAATTTGTAAAACTTTCTGTTTCAAATGACTTAGTTTGGCTCCCTTTGACCAAGTATATCAATTAAAGTTGAATCGTGCAAACCAACCAGAGTAACTTTGTTGAACTCTCACATCGTTAGCAGATATTTTGCATGTGTTATCATAAATAAAATAATAATCTAATCAACTTCATTGAATATGAATTTAAAACACGAACACATCGATAAAAAATAATTATCTCTAAAATAATCGACAAGAAATAAGATAAGTTTATTACATTGTTATCAATCACCATAAAAGTCATTATTTATATCTAAAAACATGTACATGTTAAACAAAAAATTGCGCATATTAAAATACATATGTCTATTTATATTCTCCTTTTATTTATGTTATTAAAAAAAATGTCAAACCTTGATTACCTTTTTTCTTAAATGGCTTAAGGTATATATAAATAAATAAATATAATTCGCCTAGAAATATATTAATCTTGAAAACGATTTTCATACATTTGCTTATAAACTTTTTTACAAATAAATGAAGTGTTTTTTAACACACCCCATAGGAAAATTACATTTATATACGCAGTGGATTTTTAATTAAAGATATTATTAATCTTACATGAGGCAAGGTTCACTAATAATGAATAAAAAATAAATAAAATAATTGAGGGGTTGTTTGACATACAGGCGTATACTGAAATTATCAGTTTAGAAATAATCAAGCAAAAAAATATATTTTTATTGTTAACTAAGTTATTTGGTATTGGTATAAGGTAAACGTCAGATCAATAAATAATATTATGTATGTTAGAAATTTTACGGAAAAAGGGCGTCTCAAGGATTACCGGAGTATGGACGAGGCTTTTTTTATTTATTTAATGTCCAATTGGTTTTTACAAAAAGTGTCTGTATGAGAAATAAAACAAATAATATAATTTATCAAAAAAAAGAAGTATAGTGAGCGTAAATTTTTTTTTATTATTAACCTCTTACCGAATGAGATCTCCGATTTTTTTGATGTTGATATATGTTATGAGTAATGAATGGCAAGGCCCAAGAAAAATAATTAAAACAATATAAAATCATTATTTTTGATTTTATTGAGATCGAAAGTTTTTGGGCAAATTTGACCCTAAGTAAGGCGAAAAAAAGCCGCGCACATATACATATATATATATATATATATATATATATATATATATATATATATATATATATATATATATATATATATATATATATATATAATATTGCGAATTCGTATTTATTAAATTTTTTTCAAAATAATATTTTATATCAAAAATATTTTGGACTTTGTATCCCGAAAATTTATTAGTAAAAACTGCTTGAGAATTATTTCGATGTCGCGACTTCATGAAGGGTCAAATTTGAACAAAAACTTTACAATTTTAAATAAATTTCGTAAGGGGTTAAAGAGTATGAGTAGTAGTTGAGTGAAATATAAAGTTACTTACCTAATTATATTTTGATTAAAAATTGTGAAATTATTGCAATGACTTACAGCTCCTCAAAATATTATCACTGATTATCTGTCTACTCAATATCATCACTTTAGATATTTAATTGATTATATAGGAATAAATTTATTGTATATATATATAATTTAATAATGTCAGTCCGTATTAGAGTGATTGAAAAACAGTATTGAAATGAAATTTGCGGGAAGGGTGTCTTTTATGTGGGTGAAGCGCTAGAATATGAAGTCGGCAAGTGCATTAAAGGGAGCCTCGTTTGAAAGTCTATCAGGAGACTTATCGGGGGCGGTCATCTAGACTATTCGTTTTTTGGATTGATCTCCTCTAAGTGGAATAATCAATTCGGATTAAAGGCTCTTTGGCAAAAAGCCTACCCAATATCCACACTTCTATAGCAAAAAAAAACCTACAAATAACACACCCTTTCATGGCGCGCGTCATTATGCATTTTTGAATACAACCATCAATTTAACCGAGAAATTTTTACTGGATAAGTGTATTTTATAATTATTATCTTTACAGCTAAGCAAGGTCGTTTTCGAGACTCGAATAATTACTTCAGTACTCACATTTTATGAACCAATTTCTACTATCTTTTAATTTAATCAACATAATTGCAACAATTTCCAAAATTGAAATAAAAATTATCAAGAAAACTCTCAGAATATCGCGAAAGACACCGATTGGTAATATTGTATAGCAGAATTATTCATGTTATTGCAAACATCTACAAAAAAGATAGAACAGGTTAATACTTTATAAAATTACTAAAGCCTTATGACCTAACATGGACATTTTAAAACTCACATATTTGACTCCAATATTTTATTTATTAACATAAATTTACATGTGGACGTATTAATATTTCTACTTCTTCCGTTATGTAATCAAAAACAATAAAAATAAAATATACTTCTATGATTTAAAATACTCATTTTTATTATTGTAAATTGATTCATTCAGATATTGCTTAGTTTAATTCATTTGTGTTGTTTTTTTTATACATATTTGAAATAGTATCAGTATATATTTATAAAAATTATTCGAGAGAACGTACAAACTAAATAATAGGTATTTGAAAGAACAGATGTCTGATATTATCTATTTAATGTGAATGAATTTTTTAAAAATAAAAATGAATGAACATTTGTAAAGAAGAGAGGCGCAGGCGGTCATGGAAATAATCATTTGATTGTTTTGCTCATCTATTCAAATTAATTCCCCCGATAGTAATACATAAGATACATAGCCACCCCTGAAAATGTACCCCCATTCTATGATATAGAGTGCGCGGAATTAAATAATGTGTTTATAAATACCTACTTTGACAAAAGGCCTGCCAGCCAAAAATATTTCACGTCATCAATTATGGATTAAACGTGATTATTGTATAGGTGTTTAGAATACTAGTATGGTAAGTAGTTGAGAATGACGTCAGTGTGAAAGCCTCAATATTATTGGGTGGCTGTGGCCATAATGCCTAATCCGGCTGATACAAATGTAAGTCGGCGAGGGTGGCGCAAGGCAATCCATCAGGGTGTTCGGGTGGGCCATCATGGGGTGGTTTTGGGCCTCGACCCCATGTCTGTTTCTCCATCTTCATAGTCGTCGGTTCAAACACATGCGCTATGGGGGCCATTTATGGAATGAACACAAACACATCCCGAAAACACATACTTATAGACGACACTAACTCGTTTGTCTGCTTCTTTCTAACCATAACCACAAGAACAAGCGAGGCAAGATATTTAATGATAGAATCGGTTAATCACACCCCTGAGCTTACAGGTGTATTTTTTTATAAATGCATCGATGAGCTTTCATACAGAATTTGGTTTTATTAGACACAACAACGTGTTAATTCACTGTCTATTACTAATTAGTAATTAATAAACCTGGGTTTTATTAATATTATTCTCGATCTTCCAGTCTTCCTTATCTTATCCACCGAGCAATTACGCTGATTTACAAACCAATTATTAGGATTTTAAGCTGTGGGTGAATTAAATAAAAAAAAACCATAAGAGAAAGTACTCTTTTAATTACATGCAAGCAAAGTTATCGTCTTTGGAAATCCCGACCAAACCACAATTTATATATATAAGAGAATTGAGGGGCTCAGAATCTACAGTTCTCAAATCAAGGAAAAGCAGAAAAACAGACGTTTTATTTGTGAATAATCATATAAAATTAAAATGGACGGCAATCATATAGAAATATTTGATTATCAGAATATCTGATAATTAAATATTAAAACCTATGCTTAAGAGAATCTATCACAACCTATATTTGAAAAAAAATTAATGCTGGATTCTGAGCCACTCGGTTGTGATGAATTCAACGTCTTACAAAAAATATTTAATGCCATAATTTCTTATGTTTAGACACACTATTTTTATTGTAGATATATGAAAATGATATAAGCTTAAGCATGTATTATTAAATTAAATTTTTACGGATAAATCTCTGCCTCTAAGCATTTTAAAATTTATTATACAAACATAAGAAACAAAAATTAGCCATTGCTCTAATCACCAAGCTATCGAAAGAAGCTAATATATTCATTACTACTCCTTTCGCTAATCTAGTAATATTGAAATTGTGGTCAAACTACATCCATAATATAACAATGTCGTGATAATACACAAGTACGCCTGATATTAAATAAGGGAATAGATCGCGTCTGCTTTAGTTTCTATCTGTCATATTTGATTTCACGTCCACATATTGAGATAACTCGTTTAATTAAGCATTTCCAACACATGTAGGTTGTAGTAGAATTTCAATATCTCTAATACATATTCATTTAACCTATTGTCAATGCGTCGGATTAAAATAATTTTAAATGAAATATGGTATTATTCCACACTTGAAACAAATATTTGTGTTGCCTGAAGGAACATACGATAGTTGTCTTCGTAACTTAGATTGGTTTTCTCCCTTGTCCCAATTCGAATGACGAAAGCTCTCAAAGCAAGCGTGTGTTTTGTGTATGAAATATTAAGTTTTATATTAATATGCTAATATTATGTTTATTTGCAGGAACGGAAATGTAAACTGGTACATTTCATTCATTGAAACAGCGACTACTGCTATATTATATATGAATTTGACCACATTTTTACAATAACATAATGTTGAAATCAATTTGAACTCTTTTGGGAAGAGAGAAATTAAATTAATGATAAATATTTTGTAATAAGTTAATTGTATTAACGTCCTTAACTCCGTCATTCTTGTAAGATTTATATTCATTGGGTTTTTTAATCTTACTTTATTTATTTTTGTTAATATTTACAACTCACTATCATTATATATCATACAAAAAATGAAAAGATCGTTGTTTTCAGAATACCCTATAATTATTGAATCATCAGGATAAAAGTATAATTATGAAATATGTTTTTTTATATTAGGTACAGGGTGAATAAATGGACTTTATTTATTAATTATTATAAATAATTGCTTGATTTCTAAAGTAAACTCGCATATTTAACAGAGAGAGTTGATTCTAAGATGGCTGCCCAAATTTTATTCCAAAAGCACGAAATGTTTTTAATTAATATTAAAATGAGATTTGTTTTCACTCCATCATCTTGTATATTTTCAACCTGTATTACCTTATTTCGTTTTTTTTATATTTTATAAATCGATAGAAAACAAGAAATGGGGAAAATATTGGATATTGCTAAAGAAACCATTAAAAATACACTTTATACTTACTCAGTTTTATTTCTAGGATCAAAGAAGTGTGGAATACAAACACGAGGCTGACCTCACCTTACAGGAGATTCGTGTGAAACACCAACAGCACAACAAACAAAACCACCGAGAGATTTGCAAGTGGTGTTAATGTTAATGTGGACTGCTTAAGGTTTTATAAATAGAGTCGTAAAACAAATGGACGATAAGGAATCCGAGCTGTATAGGATAGACATTGTGGAGGATATAAGGGCGAACAGGATGCCAGAATGGAGAGGGGCCAAAATGTATTTGCACCAACGACTATGATAATTCTGGACTATTAAAACATCTTTATTTGCCATATATGTTCAACTTTATATCCTGCCAAATGTATCGAAAGAAAGCCCAGCCGTACAGGTTAATGACGCGATATTTCCTAATGACCCGCGACTCTCTCTACTTTACCAACTCTTTTTTCAACACACGTTCCTACTTTACATACAATACTGTTAAAAAAGTACGTTCCTTATATTTGATTATTATAATATTTCGTATGGATTGAAGTGTGTTAAATGACTAAAACATACGACTCGTTAGCTTAGTGGTAAGAGCATGCAATCCCAGAGACGAAGATTCAATTCCTATACCAGGTGTGTGATATAATGAGGCACAGGTAAACATCATTTTACATCGATTCACAATTATTACCGTTAGTTCCTTAATAAAAATAAAATAAAATTAGTGTCTTCAATAAAAGCATTTATTTTATTAGAAAATGCTACATGAAAATTCACGATTAAGGTAATAGATACTAATTTAAATCGGAAATTTATATATTATTTAACGGAATCCCGGGGTAAAAGGACGTTTACCTGTGTTTAATATGTTTAGGATTATTTCACTTTAATAAATTTTAATTCAGTGATTGTAGCATGTGTCTTAAGTACTAAATAATTATTTTTAATTGTTGATTAACATTTTTTTATTGATATTTTCGATACCTTACCTCGCTCTTAAATAGTCTCAGTTAATTCAAGTAAATATGGTTTTTGGATGGAAGTTTTTGTAGATAGAATAAGATAATGCCAAATAAATAAATGCAGACTACATAGCAAATTAAATTTAAGAAGTATACACAATGAGTATATATTACTTTATTTGTTACTGTATGAATTAAAGATAAGACATATTTGTAAATTAGATGATTTGGTGTTTGTATTAATTAGCGATTATGACGATTGTTGTACCTTCCCTAATTTATTCAAATCTCGATCAAACCATTACTATTATTTAGAGAGAAATGTATAAATTTGAATATTCTGAAAATGTGTATTATAAATAGTATTCTCGTAAATATCTTTCTTATAAGCAAATTACCACATTTTTTTATTTAAATGGACTGTCTCAATCTTGACCGCTTTGGTTCAAATTGACTATGCGTGAAATGCTTTGTTCAACTTATATAATTATAAACAAAGACATGTTATTTTAAGCCTCCACAAACAATAAATAGGGCATCTAATTTGTGTCGGATTGTAATACGGACATTTGTCAAAAGATCTTTCGTCTAAGGCGCCGACAAATCGACATCGTTTATCTGCACCGAGTGAAGGAAGCGCTGGGATTTATCAGTATTGCTACTTTACTCCTCCTTTCTATCTTTCTTATTCTCTTCTATTCTATTCTATTAAATACACTCGGATGAGGCACTATCCTTAGAAAGAAGTCCAAGTGCTTACAGCCTCCACACCAAACCAACAATACGAGTCGTCTTATGATTTATAAAATTCATGAAAAAGATTTTCATTTTTACCATATTTTTATACAAAGGCATTTATATTAAAAAAATAGTTTGTGTGTTTTAAAATCAACACAGAATAAGGATAGTTTAAAAATAATACAACCTAATTAACATTAAACCATTTTTTAAATATTTTTTGGTTATTAACAAGCAATTTTTCTATGTTTATTTCTCAATATGTTTGCCATAACTCACTTACATTTTTATTATATTGATTTATTATTTCATAAAATGTATGATTCTATTAGAATTTTCAGATATTAACAGAACAATCATATACCATAATAATATTACTAAAATAAAAATTTTGAAATTTGCTTTACAGTTTGTCTCACGAATATAATGTTTTGTGTAAATATCAGAGATGAGAAATAAAATAATAAAATAATAAAGGTAATCGTTGCAGAGTTAGACTACATATTAAAATTTCTTTATTATGCATAAGTTTTTACATTGATTGATAGAACAATACATCTTTGGAAATAGACTTAGGTGTACAGAGTATATAAATCTTTTTACCTATAACTAACATGATAATGTTTTATTTAAATTTGACATGAATAATAGTATTAAATTATAGAAAGAATGGGGGAAAAAAATAAAAACCCATTTACAAATATGAAAACTAATAAATTATAATAACAATAAAAGCAACATTAACAAAACAATTACAAAATATAATCATCGATTTTTTAAATTTGCTTTACAATTTGTCTCATGAATATATTTTTTTGTGTAAATATAAGAGTGGACAAATAAAATAAGACAATAATCATATTTTTATTAAAACAATATTATAAAAGGAAGTAGTTGCAGAGCTCGAATACGTTAAAGGACTTTATTACACCCACTTGGACTAGTTTTAGTAATATTGTACCCACAAATTAAGGAGTTTTTAGTTTTTAAGTGGATGTTAGTTTGTTTTGATTTCAATGAATTTTAATAGAGTTTAATCAGATAATGACCATCTCTGTTCAAATTAATAATCACTCTACAATTAACGATAAAATTATACAGCAGTTTATAGTAATTTTTTTTCAATTTTTTCTTACTCTTCCATTATTAAATATTAAACTTTAGTTACGCATTGGAGGAGATGAATAGAGTGAATGAAACTTGGTTCTTGTAGTGATTGGAAATGTTGGCAAACATTGAATCAGTTAAATTGAATATTGGCCGCCATATTTAATGCGAATCTATGCAAACATATAATATTTGTGATGAGATCATGTAAGTCTATGGAAACTGCCTCGTAGACATTATATTAGTAGCCGAAGATGTTACTTATTAATCTATGAATTAAACATTAGTTATTTTGATACGATTTAATTTAAAAACATATATGAATGAAGTGAAATTATGATTGATATAGAATATTTCTTATAATATCATTACGCAAGACTGATTAATCCCAATTTATTAATTAATTAATAATGTGTTTTTTTTTCATGTTTCGGAAGATGATAAATGTTTGACTATTTCTGCCACCGGCAAAGAAGCAAGTCATCATATTATTGAATTGGAAATTGTTTGCCATGGCCTGAATTCATTATCAGCTAAACCACTTGTGCAGATTTGACACAGGATTCCGTTTCGTATTAATTAACGAATCCTCCAATAATGTCGGTGGTCAATTGAGTCGCCGATTGATATTGTAAATCCATATTAATGTCGATGAGTTCCCCTTGTGTTTTTTCGACGAGGTCGGGACTCGATCGCGATATATCCGATTGCTAAGCTGTTGAACTGGTCTCTTTTTTGCAAAGCAGGCATCGTGACTGTTCCATATATCTTCAAGCTTTTAAGCCTGTTGGGATACCGTAACCAGTCAATACTACACTAAAACATATTATGTTATTTACAAATAATTAAAGATAATACGAACTCAAAAATAATGAAAAACTAAATCTAGGTTTACTATAATTTCCTGAAAAATATATACTGTGAAAGTATCTAATTAGTCACTGTTATCCATGTATGTATAATTTAGATACAATTTTTTACTATACAATTTCTTTATTAAATATAATTTGCGTACAATGTTTTGATACATTATGATAAGTTGTTACAATGTTAGGTTTATAGACTTAGTCTTTTACTTATTTTAATACGGAGTATAATCAATTGATATTTAAAATAATTAATAAGTCATAACATAATATATGGGAAAAAATACAAAAACCCACTTGTAGAACTACTAAAATATATAAAAATATTATACATAATAAATAATAAATAAACTTAGAATTACAATAACATATACTTAATACTATATGAATAAAACAAAAATATTGTGAAACACGAATATAGTAAAATCATTAATGACAGACATTTAGATACAATTGATTTATTTACATACATAGCATATTTAGATTAATTTAGAAAAAAAAACTTTAAATTACTAATGTACATAAGAGCCAATTTAAAGGAAGAAAAATATAAGCTTTTAATTTAATTCATTTATTTCTTTTCATGATACATAAGATAGACAATTTTATTATTTAATTCTGCGATTAATCATACAGTTTTTTTTAATTTAAAGCTTAAATTAGAACTTCTTCATGTCAAATTCAACAATTTAGAAATTTCATTAAAAATATGACCTCTATTATAATATATATAATTGTCTAAGTGTGTGTATGATATATGTATGTATGTACGTATCCCTCAACTATCCTTATAGTATATACATAAATACATTAATAAACAAATTCAAACTTCTTTCGAAACAAACAAACTTATTATATTCGTATTAAAAACAAAGCAGAACATCTAAAAACAATATCGATTGAAAATATTAGATAAATTCAAAATATTTTTGATGTATTTAATTTGATAATACATAATTATTTCACACTTTTAAAATCAAACATTTCTTCATATCGATAAAAACACTTTAAAGCAAAAATGAACTGAAAACTCAAATATAACCGTCCTATTAAAAAACCTAGCAGAACATAAAAAAACATTCACCAATTAAAAATATCAATTTATAATGCATTAATTGTAATTATATTTTTATTGGTGTAAAATAAACACTCGTTTATTATTATTCGTTTGTTTTCTCTCTTTTCTGTCAATATTATTATCATTATAAATACATTTAAACGTGTTTTAGCTAATACCCTAATAAGTATTATTGAAAGGAGTAGGGAAAGTATTTGAAATTAATATTAATGAATAAAATTATTATTCATACTCTCTAAAATCATATTTATTTATTTATTTTTACGCCCTGAGGAGCTTTTTTTAGAGAGGGTTTTTTAGACACAACAACGTGTTAATTATCTGTCGGTGATTTTAACTATTACTAGTTACACAGGTCACCGACTTAATTATCAGTATTTACCTTTCTTAATAATCAGTAAACCTGGATCAAGACGAATGATCGGGAATTTATTAATATTAATCCCGATCTCCCGATCAAATCAATGTAAAATTGTTTGCTCGAGCGAATTTGAAGCCATGACCACTGTATTTGTAGGCACGCTTCTGATCCCCTGAGCTGGATATATTTTGTAATTGTGATTAAAATAATATTTAAATATAGTCAATCTGGCCATTGTGGGAATATAATATGCAAAGTATTATGGTTTCCTAGGTTACACAACAGTGATGTGTCTTTCAGATCAAGTTTGTCAAACTAAATTTACCGAGTGTGATTTTTGTTTTAAATGAGGAATTAATTTTGTGTCTGCATGGGAGATTTTAAAGGGAAAATAGGCAGGCTGGGGTATTATTAGGGGGTAGGTGTTTAAAATAGGAATGAGTGTACGAGTGTCCCGAGGGATAGGGTCACAAGTGTGGTGTGTGTGTGGAAATCCTTCCTGTAATCCCGCGGGGCAATCAAGATATGTGACCTCTGTGCCGAATTGGCGCGTGTCCGGCATTCACAGTCCAAGAATTAACGGCAATTTTATTAAATAATTAGCAGTCGTTATTTGTAGCAGAGCAGAGCACAGATACGAGACTATTTGATTGCGACTGAGCTAACTTTTTGCCCAAACCATCCCAATGACCTTAACGAATCAACCGATGGCTTTCTAAAAACATTACCAACAACAGCAAAAACATTAACTACTACAAAATAAAAATCATTTATCAATTAATCCACTAATTTTATATTGATATAAATATGCATAGTTCATTGGGAGGCGTGGCAAAAAATATTATAGTCATAATTTTGAAATGATTTATACAGGGAGTAATGCGAGATCCAAATCAAAAAAAAAAATATATTAATCTGTTATTACGGTTGGGACACCGGGAATAATATTTATATAAATCCCGATCGATCGTCTTTATGTTGTGTTACTTCTACGTTACGTTGCTTTTTATATGAACACTTAATTAACTGAACGGTTATTACAACTGGGAGATAAAAATAAAGCGTGTGGCTACAAATACTGTGGTCATGGATTCAAATCCACTCAAATTTGATCGATCGGTTATTAAGACTGGGAAATATATTATTAAATATATAATCGATTAGGTTTTCTCTGATTTGTATGGATTGTAAGATAAATCGGCGATAACTAGAAATCGCTAAGATCACCTATAGACAATTAATTAAGACTTTGTTATGTATAAAAATCTAATTTGTAAAAAGCCACTTGACATTGCCCAATATTTTACTCACAATCGAATAAATTAGTATAAACTGTGGTCATGTGTTCAAATTCCGATTAAATCACAAAAAATTACGAATAGGACATCGTGAATAATATTAATAAAATTCCGATCGATCGTCTTGATCCAGGTTTACTCTGATTTCCTGTATTGTAAGGTAAATACTAAATATTAAGTCGGTGACCTGTGTAACTAGCAATAGTTAAGATCACCGACAGACAATTAACACGTTGTTGTGTCTAAAAAAACCCCCTAAAAAAATGATCCTCGGGGCGTAAAATAAATAAGTTAACTAGTAAAAAAACAAACAAATTCACTAGATATTTCCCTTAACACATTTGATTTAAGATATGAAAGATAATATATTTAAAGCTTGTCATATAACGAGCTTGAAGTAATAGTTTTCAAAACACCATTGAATATTTTTGCACGCGATATGAGTTACGCAAAAATTCGATTTCCCTATTTTGTATTTTCCTTGGATGGAATCGAAAATATCTTAATTAGTTCTTATTTATTCTCAGTAGTATCAAGAATTCTTGATTTGATTAATAATATCCCTACTAAATACAACTAACCATCGTAGGTGATTTAAATAATTATAAATTTTATTTCGGGTATTTAAAATTATCATCAAATTTATATTTGGAATTTTGTATACACTATTTTTTATAATATTTATTTAATTAACACGTTGTTATATATAAAAAACCATCTCAAAAAAATTAAAAAAATTAATTTGAATAGAAAAATAACTAACTATACATATTTATAATATTCCAGCGTAGTAGCTCAGGGAATAAGACAAGCAGCTATAAGTATTGTGATCATGGGTTCAAATTCCGCCCAAGTCAAAAAATATTAAATTGATTTAATTGGTTATTACGACTGAGAGATCAGGAATAATATTAATAAAAACCCGATCGATCATCTTGATCCTGGTTTACTCTGATTTCTTCTCCAAATATGCCTCGAGGAAACGTAATTTCATTTTACCAATGAACTTCCAAAACTGATATTATTTTTTAAAAATAAAATAAAATTTCTAATAATCCAATCAACTCAAATTTGGTTTTACCCAAATAAATTGTTATCTAGTTTTAAAGCATTATATTTTGTAATGATTTTGCTAATATTTTTTTCAATATATCGATATCGATTTTATCGTTGTAATTATTTATTAATCTATTTCCAAAGATGTATTGTTCTATCAATCAATGTTAATACTTATGCATAATAAAGAAATTGTAATATGTAGTCTAACTCTGCAACGATTACCTTTATTATTTGATTATATTATTTCTCATCTCTGATATTTACACAAAACATTATATTCGTGAGACAAACTGTAAAGCAAATTTCAAAAATCGCAATTTTATTTTAGTAATATTATTATGGTATATTATTGTTCTGTTAATATCTAAAAATTCAAGATTTTACCACATCATATAATAAGTGATTTATTGAAAACATAATGAGAAATAAACATAGAAGAATTGCTTGTTAATAAAGAAGTAGTAGTAATTAAAGATTTTAATTAAAATTACCCTAGTATCAAATAAAGTTGAAATTGCACATTTATTTCTATAAATAATTATGGAATTCCAATAATGATTAATAATTGATCAAATATGTATTTGAGTTATATATATGGTATTAATATAAGATAAATTCTAGCTTGGGTGATTCTATTAAAGTATCGGTTGGATTAATGTACCAAACGGTGAATCCTTTCAATTATCAAAACAATCCAATCCAAAAACTAACCAGGCTCGTTTAATTCTGTACCTTTTTTGTAGCTGGGGGCGGCAGGGGGGCGGCAGGGGTCGGCAGGGGGCGGCAAGGGGCGGCAGGGGGCGGCAGGGGGCGGCAGGGGGCGGCAGGGGGCGGCAGGGGGTGGAAGAAGAGCTCAATTACCGGAAGTGAATTGTGCGTTTGTGGGGGAGAACAAGATTAAGGCGACGTCGATCAATCAGGCAGCCGTGAAAAACTGTACTTTGATACGCAATACTACATCTTATTTATACTAATACTATTAAAAGATCCACCCCCCATATACTGCTTAAATATTAATTAATATCCATTAGGCAGCCTGATGGATATTACAATATTTATTACATAGATTATGCCACGGAATATCTAGCAATTTTAAGTTTAAAGTCGCCTTGTGGCTGAGTGGTTGGTGTAACGGATTCGTGAGTGAAGACTCCCGGGTTCGATTCACGGCACCGGAGTCACTTGGTAGATCTAGCTTAGCAAACTAGATCTTAAGTACTCATTGCTGTGTGGTGGCCTGGGAAACCATCTCTACTATATTCTCCTGTAAAGGCCAAGGTGGCCTGGCCAACCCCTTATAAAGGGACTCCCGTCAATAGGGAAGGCGTCACGGTATTTATTTAATAATGTATTTAATTTTTTTTGATAATTTTACATTTTAAGCGATATTAGACTTTTTGATGATTAATATACAGGGTGGACTTGAAATAACTGAGAATATTTTAGAGGATAGTAGGTTATCGCAAATATAAGCAACAAAAATATTAAATATGAAAAAAAATTGTATATATAAATATTAATTACGTATTTAACAGACACAATAAACACGCGACAGTTACAACTGAGTACTTCACAGAAACAGCTGGTTTCAAAAACTCAAATTCCCAAAATATATATATTTATATACATATATATATATACATATATATATATATATATATATATATATATATATATATATATATATATATATATATTTTTTTTTCATATTTCAAAGAACGGTATAGAGTTATATGCGGAAAGAGAATATTCTCTTTCCCAATTTCAGCACAAATTCAACGTTTAACCGTTGAAAATTCAATAAAAATCTGGATTTTATGAATTTAAAGAATACGGAATTGCAGTATGCTGAAAATGACTGCATATTAATCATAATATTTCAAATAAATTTACCATCCCTCGACCAACACCAATGTCTCTTATTATTGAAATTACTTCATGTGTGATTTTAATGGTCGAAGCCGATGCTATTGTTATAAAATTAACAATACAGTCGGCTTGAGTTAATATCCTGGAGAATGAAGCTACGTGTTTCATGGAATTCTGTAATAGGCTTGTTTGACCAGTTGCCCTGTGAAATTCTAATCCTGTAACTGTGGATTTAGTTCTGTTTCAGTTAGGGCTGATACATTGATGCTTTATCCCATTTCGAATAGAGCCAATTATAATGCTGGAACAATGTTTTCCATTGATTTATCAGTATATAATCAGGGCTTTCTGTTGAACTGGATTTACGCTTATTACTAAAATATGCAGTAGTATTTCGCTAACACGACTTTTAAGCTTAGCTGCTCTGTTATTGATTTTTTATTTTTTAAGTATGGGAAAAGTTGGTTCTAAGCGTAACAGCCAAACGGTGTTTCTCCGTCGAATGAATATTTAAAATCTAGTTGAGAAATCCTCGCCTCCCTTGTACTATGGTTACATCTTCATAGACTTTAATATTCCGCGAAAACTTTAAATTTGTCGTTTTCGCACACTCATGAAGAATTATGACTAAATAACCTTCAAAATGTTGTGGGGCTTCTTGAAAATTCGTGCTCCAGAGAGTGTATGGCGAATTGTTATTGATATGAAAGGGGAGTGATGCAAACAAGGGTTGACCGTGACTCTTCAACCCCTAATTATATGTACGTCCACGCCACTGTGAGCCTTTGGCAAACAATTGACAAAGTCATCCCTCACCAAGCAATTTTTATTCTATTTAAAAAAAATTAACAATTCAATTGATTCTGTGTACATTTTGGCCTGATATGCAAATTTATATATACGCCCCCACGATTTTTAGACACAACAACTTGATAATTCATTGTTTTTCTGATTTTTACTGTAACTAGTTACACAAGTCACTGATTTAATAATTACCTTACTATCCAGGAAATCAGAGTAAACCTGAATCAAGACGATTAATCGGAATTTTATTAATATTATTCACGATGTCCTATTCGTATTTTTTTGTGATTTGAACCCATGACCACAATTTATACTAATTTCTTCGATTGTGAGTAAAATATTGGGCAATGTCAAGTGGCTTTTTACAAATTAGATTTTTATACATAACAAAGTCTTAATTAATTGTCTATAGGTGATCTTAGCGATTTCTAGTTATCGCCGATTTATCTTACAATCCATACAAATCAGAGAAAACCTAATCGATTATATATTTAATAATATATTTCCCAGTCTTAATAACCGATCGATCAAATTTGAGGGGATTTGAATCCATGACCACAGTATTTGTAGCCACACGCTTTATTTTTATCTCCCAGTTGTAATAACCGTTCAGTTAATTAAGTGTTCATATAAAAAGCAACGTAACGTAGAAGTAACACAACATAAAGACGATCTATCGGGATTTATATAAATATTATTCCCGGTGTTCCAACCGTAATAACCGATTAATATTTTTTTTTGGATTTGGCGTGAATTGATACCATGACCAAAGTATTTATAGGCACGCCCCACAATGTTATTTATTATTTATATGATCCTACCTAGTTGAAAATCTCTATTTAAAGCCACCCTGAAAATTTTCACCACATGATGGTGAGATAAAATCCACCCAAATTGATTTAACCCTTTAATAAATATATAGAAAAATAAAATAAATGTGTGTGTGCATTTATCACTGCATATTTGTAAGAATCTGACTTATTTTCAACTCGTTAAATTCTAACAAAGAATAAAATTGTTAGGTGTTATGAGGGTTAAAAGAGAAGGAAAGGTCTCGTCGTTGTGGTCGTGTGAATAAAACATGAACGGTTGCTTAATAGTTAATGCATCTCCTCTAGTTCTTTTCATTTTATATACCGCTGAGATTTTTAGCACTATTGTGTCGTTTAACTCATTTATAACACTGTTGAAAATATGGAAAAGTAAAGTAAATAATAATGAAGAATATTGAAAATCAGGATTTTTGCATGGACGAATCGAAAGTATGTGTAAAAAAACAGTCAGCATAAAATTTTTAAGATATATTTATTATTTAATTAGTTGATAATCAACACAATAAAAAAACCCTCATACTGTTAAAAACCGTTCGTAAAAAATGTGAATTAATACAATTGTTGAGTTTGATATTTGGTAAAATATAGGTGTTTGTCTGAAGAGTATACTCTTTTTTAGTATTTCTTTTATCTGTTTTGTTCCTGCTTGGCCATCGTTATGATACGAGATTGCGTTATTTATGCTCTTAGTTTGTCATCTTTTTGATCAATAAATTTATACCAAGAGCTTTTACAAATATGATATGTGGAAGTTTCAAAGAGTTTGTAGTAATGTAATTTTTTCATTCTAAATTGATATTTTTATGTAATTGCTTTTTATATTGAGGTCTTTTTATTGCAAATAATTTAACCATAGACAGCTGGTATTCAAAACTATTTTTACATGGCATTAAAATACCACTAAATTAAAGTTTAAATGGAATGTCCCTTTCAAATTGAGATATATTGTTTAATTTCTTGTGTGTGTGTGTTCTGAATGTGACGTATCTTATTTGGACAAAATATTTTCGCAGGAAAAAGACTTATCACATTTAGTGTGGGATAAAAAAGAGGAGAATTCGAAACAAGAGGTTGGGACATGTTTTCTTTCACGGCCATTTCTTATCGCTTCACTCGTTTAATATTCCGATCTCATATTGCAAAAGCACCGTCGTTTGCCACCCCTGTTTTTATATTTGCCAACTTGTTCCCAATGACATGGGGAAATTCAAAGAGTAAACCACGCGAGCTAATGTAAAAAAATGACAATAAAAAAACCACAAAACCATAAAAAACACACCCAATGTATCAACTAATGAAAATTAAATATTCATATATTATGTAAGTATTTTAGACATTTTTTTCTATGTAAATATAGATTTCGGTCGCATTATTAAATAAGGTTTTGCCTGAACCACCCGATTTGATATTCTATGGGCGATATTTGTGTGTGAAAGGAAGAGTCGCATAGAAAAATAGTTCGGTGTTCCAATGTGCGATTTTTTCACTTGGCCAACTTTTTATCTATAAAGTGCTTCTTTTGTGGCCCGCTTCATATTTCAAAATAACATACATACTTTTTCAACATATGAGTGAAGTTTATTATTTTTATTTTGCACTGTAATAAAAATATGTATTGAAAACGTGTCATTCGTGTTGCCTACGAGCCAGGCGTAAATACACATTAGATTACGTGGATTTACTATAATAATTACAATAAATTAATAAAATAATTTCAGTACAGTAGTACACTGTTGAGAATATAACATAATATGATTTTTTTATAGAATTGAGAGCTTGTAGATATTTCATTTAATAAATATTATTCTTTAGATAATTTTTATTTAGTGTGCAGAAATAATAAAATACCCAAAATAACTTGGATTTAGTATGATTGTTCAAAAAACTATTTAAAAATATCAATATAAATCTTTTTGTGTAGTTTTATCATTTGACAAGTTTACTAAATTTTTATATGCAAGTACTTTCTTCAACATGATTTACTATTATAAATATAATATTTGGGGATTAAAATATTTAAAAGCGGTATTATGATTTTATCAATTTTATTCAACAGTGTTGAAGTGGGTATTTTCCAATTAATTTCTTAATTAAAGTGTCGCCATAAGTACAGAGATAGGTAAATTGTATTTGTATGTAATTTGTTCTGAAACACATATTTTTAGTATTTTATATGTTAAACAAGTAGATTATTCTATCATATTACTGGTTTTATTTACTATTATTTGTTCTCAATACCTAATATGTATTTATCTTTAGTATTATATATTATTAAACTTAGTCAAGTGGGTGAAAAAAGTGTATTGAGCACTGAACGGCTTACAAAGTCTTAGTAATTGATTGATATTTATTTATTTACACCCCGAGGAGCTTTATTATTATGTTTTTAGAAAGGGTTTTTTATACACAACAACTTGTTAATTGTCTGTCGGTGATCTTAACTATTACTGGTTACACAGGCCACCGACTTAATAATCAGTATTTACCTTACATTACAGGAAATAAGAGTAAATCTGTATCAAGACGATCGATCGGGATTTTATTAATATTATTTCCTATTTCCCAGTCGTAATAACCATATAAATAATATATTTATATATATATATATATATATATATATATATATATATATATATATATATATATATATATATATATATATTTATATATATATATATATATATATATATATATATATAGTTATACATTCTGTAATATAATATTACTATATTATATATCATACTGCAGTACCTCTACAGCATTACGGGGGATCCCAAGTCGCCGTGATGATAGTGCAGCAAATCATATAATCACTATTCAATAAATATTTTATTTAAAACAATTGCAATGTAATAAAATTGCGTGTCAGTCACGTATAAGTGATCAGTCATTGGAAAGAATATAACATAAGAGTAGGCGTCGCGACGCTATTTGTTACACAGTACTATTGTCATTCGTGATAATACATGCATGAATATCGGTTAATTTGATGGGATGTTATTTGAAGTACGTATGTGTTATAAAATGTTGGCCCGGAAAACTTCATCAATATGTAAACACGAGGGTTGTAAGAAGAGAGAGAGTTGTCAGAGTGGATTGGTAATTTAAATGCACGCGGAAAGTCCGATGTACTTATGTATGTATATGGATATTGTTTGGCTGCAATTCAAAAGGCTCTATTATCTATGGTGGTGTACGTCACACGTGCGTTATCGACAATACTACTAACATGTACAACCCCCTGCAAACACCACCCTCTCTCGTATATTACAACAAACACACTTCACTTTGATAACCGTACCTGCATCGTGACGGATGCTCTTTTACACACTCACTGCCTTCATTTGCATATTGAGATGTGTCTCCTCCCCGCCCACTCGTTCTCTATGTATCGTATCAGTTACAGGTACATGTCATATTTACAAACACCCTGAGGATCTTCAAGTGAACATATATTTAACTGGATTTCCTTCAGTCAATTCCGCACTCTTTACTTAACCTAATATACTTTAACATCATCATCATAAGCACTCCAGTTCAGTGATGAAACAAGGCTTCCCGCACCACCATCTTCCACTTATTAATTCCTAAACTCCTAACTACCTTATCTTAGCCTAGGTCTACCCTGCCTTCTCTTACCCACAGGCTTGCTGGATAGTATTTCCGATACTATCCCTCCTGTTCTTTAACCCAACCTAATGTTAAAGCCCTAATAAACTGCACTACGTTCACGCTCTTATATAATGAGTAAATCTCATCGTTCCGTCTAATTCTAAATAGTCCCGGTGCCTCCTGAACAGGACCCAAGATCCTCCTAAGAATCTTCCGCTCGAACCTAAGTAGCCTATCCTCTTCAGTCTTGGTAATAACCCATGTTTCTCCACCGTAGGTTAGTACTGGCCTAATTAGCATCTTGTATAATTCTACCTTGGTACTTCTACTTAGATATCTTGATCTGAGCAAGCGTACTAAGCTGAAATACGCCCTATTAGCACTTTGCAGGCGAGAGTTTATATCCTGGTTATTTCCAGCATCCTTAGTGACCACTGCTCCCAAATATACGAAGGAGTCAACCTGCTGAAAGTGGTCATTGTCTACCTTCAGGCTACGATGTGCTACCAATTCCGAGTTGGATGTCACATGCATATACTGACTTTTATCTACGTTTATAACTAATCCTACTGTTTTAGCGGCATCCCTTATCAATTAAAACGTTCTTACTTCTAGCTATTATATATATTATTCTTACCTAGTAAAATATGAAAATGATATATTTAACAGTTGATTAAATACTTACAAGACAGTTGATTGGCAACAATTTTATTTATTGGGGCCAATTTAAACCGAAACACTTTAATATCATTCTTTAGAAGATTGGTACAAGTTAGAACATTTTAGTCGTTAAAAATACTTTTATCCGTTTTAAAGTAATCATTTGCTTAATTTATTTATACGATTATTACATAAACATATTTATTATTACAAAAATACGTTGGATTTCGGATAGAATGGTAAATTTTATTAGTTTTAGTTACTCGGTGTTAATGCACATGAAAGCAAATGATAAATATCTATTATAAAATGTCGTAAATATTAAATAAAATTCACAAAAGCAGAGGTCAAGAATCGTACGTGTTAATAATAAATAATTTAAATGATCATATTGGTAGTTTTTTTTTATTCAGGTGTAGTCGCTGGCGCTGGTTGTACGAGCATTGACTACATATCGGTTTATCAGAAAGTGTCGAAGGGTGAGCTTGAAAAACACAAATATGGTGACAGTGGGCCAAAGTAGAATTGTCTTGTCATGTATAAACATATTTTTGGTATGAGAGCTGCTATTTGATTTATGCGTTTGCCCCCCACATAAATCACGAAGGATTGGCTAAGTAGCCGACATACTTTTATACGACTCCCTTTTATACTCCACCTTCCACCACTCGATACATTATGTTTTGTCATCTATCTAACCGAAACCACTCATTTTATATACACTATTCATACAATATCCTTATTGTATAACTCACTGGATATGGACGGGATCTCGCTGCGTGAGTGTATTTCACCTAAGTATAAATTTATACAATAATTCTCCGTCAGAACGAAATCCGCAGAAAGCTGTCCTGGAAAAATATGTATTGGAATTCGAAGATGTTTTACATCTCCACAATAATAATTATGTACTTATTTGATCGATTCAGTGATCGCCTCAGAATACAACCCTCAATCTAAGAAATCAGAATTTCAGAGAATGTTTTTTTTCAAATTAAAATTTGATTTCAACCAATAACCACAGTATTTGTAGCCAACCACTTTTTTCCCTCCTCTATTGCCATCCCCTAAATATATTGTGATCAATGTAAATATTTTAAAAGACATATAAAAAACTCCTAGAAAAAAGATGAATATATTATCAAATCTTTCGTCTGCTGATTTTACCGCTCGTACTGTTTTTCTCGTAACATTAATTTAATAGTAAAGTGCCTCATTAAAAGTTGCTTGATATATTCAATGACAAATAATATGTTAATGTATAAACAATTTACATAATCATTTCGGATGTTTTTGTAAGAAAAATCTTGTTGCTCAGATATTAACGACTACAGTGTTGCAGGTGGCCACAGCCCACATATGTGTGAAGTATATGTAAAATACTCAAATTATTCACAATTTTTAACACAGATAAATTATATTACACTCGGTAGTTTAGTGTAGTATCTCGTGTATGTTTTTTTATTTTATTTATTCTGTATATTTATGGCAAAAAAAAAGAAAGAAACCTGATAGTGGATAAAAGACGAGAGAATTTTTATAGTTGTTTGGAAGTTATTTTGGTATCTATGTAAGTACTCCTTGTATAACCGATATTATTTGGTTAGAAAGACACACTCGATATCTGTTTGTATATTGAAGAAATTAGTATCTTTTCCACAGAGATATGAATCCAACCTTTGAATAATAAAATATGTTGTATTTCACTATTTCAGTTGGAAAGAATAAATAATGAAGGAACCGGAACAGACTTCTGTAAACATCAAGTCACGAATGATAGAAAGAGGGAATAAAGGAAATGAACTTTTTGATGCATTGTACATCCAATATTCCAAAATACACAAGAAACAATGAACTTGCCAATTTAATTATGTAAGCTCCTGCACAAATAATTAAATTATATTATAATCAGTAATCGATTTTAGCTTTGAGCTATCCACACTTGGAAAATGAGAAGAAACATTCTAACGTGTGCCATGGAAAATAGAGGTCCGTTTTGTGATTTACGTACGTTGCCTTTGTGCGAAATAAAGATATTGTACACCAAACCATTCGAGTTTTACACCTTATTCATTTCAAAACACACAATGTCTAATCTCAAATAATTGAGATGTATACCGGTAATAATTTTAGTAAAATCGATCCGCGTTTAGGCACAATTATTATTTATTAAGTCTTGGCTTGTCATCATCAGATATTCAATTGAAAATTAAAATACTAGTTAGTGGAGTATTTATATGAAATTATGTAAAATAATTAACATGTGGAGATTATAGATAAACACAATTGTAGATGTTTGAAATTTAAAAAGTTGACACAAAATATTACAGTGATTTGACTATTGATTTTTTTAATAAACCATACGGTTTGAATTTCTATAAACGAAGGATATAAAATTATCATTAGTGTATGTTTGAAAATTTGTGTTCTTATTTTAACAAATTTAATTCGCATATTTTTTTAACGAGCTATTTTTAATCTTATATTCCAAATGCACAATGTATTTATTTTATTAATATTTCAACACATCGAATTTGATTTACTATTTTAACCCTTCGCACTTGTATTTCTCGAATAGTGTACAAAATTTTGATTGACATCGTTTCTTTGATGGAATTTAATTTTATTTGATATGACAAAATTATTTATTGCCTTAAAATACCCAAAAGCATTTTAGGTGTACCTTTATATTTGAGCCGATCACGCTTGATAAAATGTTGAATTAAGTATTATTATATTAATTATATTTTTCATAAGCGAATAGAGTATAGGTGCGAGGGTGAGCACACGTTGGGCAAAAATAACCCTTTAATTGAGAACATAAAGCCGATTAAAGTGGCTCGCCGTCCCGCATATAAATCTTTTTATTCATTTTTTGGTTGAAAATAAAACGAAACCCTTTCAGCGCCGCTCGACGAATTTTTCATTAAGATTAGTCTAATTGCGATGTCTTATCTTGCTTTATATTACAACGAACCCCTCGACACCCGACGATGATTTATAACAACGGCTACGAACCTGGACCTCCCGTTTATAGTCCTCATTCAGGTAAGTGTATATTTTATCGTCTATGATTCAAACTACTAAATAAGGATTAAACCATTTTTATTCACGCATATATCAGGATAACACCTCAATGGAAAAACATGGATTCGAATGTGTTTAGAAATTAATAAACTAATATGGTGATTATTATTTATTTATTTATATATACACAACAACGTGTTAACTATCTGTCGGTAATCTTAACTATTACTAGTTACACAAATCACAGAATTAATAATCAGTATTTACCTTACAATACAGGAATTTATCGGGATTTAATCAAAATTATTCTCGATCTCATATTTGTATTTTTTTTTACTTGAGCGGGATTTGAAGCAATGATCAAAGTATTTATAGCAATGCGCTTTATCTCCTGAGCTATCACGCTTGTTATAAATATTTATATTACCTTACAATCCAGGAAATCAGAGTAAACCTGGATCAAGACGATCGATCGGGTTTTATTAATATTATTCCCGATCTCCTAGTTGTAATAACCCATCAAATCATTTATTTATTACATGAGTGGGATTTGAAGCCATGCTATTATTATTATATAAATGTAAATTATCAAAACATAATAAATTATGAATGTTTTTAGAAAGCCATCGGTTGATTCGTTAAGGTAATTTGGGCGTGTTTGGGTATAAAGTTACTTTAGTTTTTACATTATAATCCACGAGTTAACATATATATTACAATTTCTTTATTATGCATAAGTTTTTACATTGATTGATAGAATAATACATCTTTGGAAATAGACTTAGGTGTACAGAGTGTTTACATCTTTTTACCTATAACTAACATGAGAATGTTTTATTTAAATTTGACATGAGTGATAGTATTTAATTATAGAAAGAATGGGAAAAAAAATAAAAACCCATTTACAAATTTGAAGATTAATAAATAATAACGAGTTAATATGGATCAAGTCGATCGATCGGGATTTTAAATATATCATTCCCGATCTCAAATTTCCGGAAAAAGGCTGAATTGGACTGCATTCTGAAAAATATCCACAAACCTTAGGGTGAGGCAATTTTATTTTGTTCAATGGTCCTGTAAAAATTACAATCATAAATATATGATTGAATAATAAAACGAGTTCTTCTCACCTTCGCATTGAAAGGTCAATCATTCACATCAAGCACAGTAATATTTCAATAGTAAGTAGCCGAAATATTGATTATCGATTATTCGTCACATCCCTGAACGTGTTGGAAACGATTGACCGAATCTAAAGATATCGGAATTCGTTTATTGACCGTTACAATAACGACATAACGGCCGTAAAGACTCTCTTCCACTGACACAACATAAAACTTTAAGACCCGCCCTCGATCTTAGACACTGACATCTATAATTACCGCCCACCGTTTAGCCAACATAAATCTGTTATCTGAAATCTTTTAAAGTGTATAATTCACTTTTGCTGAATAAACAAAATAATACCGTAAATCAATGGGAATCCTGGGCACGACTGAGTGGCTCTTAATCAATATAATTCCCGTTCATTCAGTCCTAACAGTCTGTACAATTTTTATTTATCAGTGAGAGCAGGATTCGAACCTATGACTATAATATACATTCTCTAACATTGGTGAATTAATTTAGAAAAATAAACAAAATGTCTTAATTTGGCTAAAATTTGGAACCCGAGAACTTCCTTCGTCTGTTTCTTCTGAGGAAATATATTTTTATTACACCGTTCTTATTAATTCCAGTTAACGTAGACTTCAATTAGTAAGTGAGTGTTGCTGGGAAAAACATCTCTTACATAAACAGAGGAAAATTGTATTATTTCAATTAGTGAAAACTATTGATACTAAAAAAACCTGCAGTATTTTTATAATAATTATAAGTAATATTAATTGCTATAAACCTACAAACGGCACAAATTTCCTGGTATGTAATAATCATATCTAGTCTAGTTCTGCAACGATTACCTGTATTATTTGATTATTGTATTATTTTATTTCAACTCTCTGATATTTACACAAAACATTATATTCGTGAGACAAACTGTAAAGCAAATTTTATTTTATTAATATTATTATGGTATAAGATTGTTCTGTTAATATCTGAAAATTCTAATAGAATAATACATTTTATGGAATAATAAAAATGTAAGTGAGTTATTGCAAACGTATTGAGAGATAAGAATTGTTTGTTAATGTCCAAAAAATATTAAATAAATGGCTTAATGTTAATTAGGTCATTTTATTTTATTAATATTTCTCTGTTAATATCTGAAAATTCAATAAATAAAAAAGCAATATAATAAAAATGTAAGTGAATTATTGAATATATTATTTTATTGAAAGTGATATTTAATGTATTGTAAGGTGTGTGAGAAATAAACATTGCTTGCTTCTTAATATCTGAAAATTCAAAAGGTTTGCATATTACTATATTAAAAAGAGTGTATTTTAATTAGTTAAAAATAGTGTTAATTTATCAATTATTATATTAATATGACAAACTATAAACTATTATTATGTTTCATGATGAATCTATTAACATCCGAAACTTCTATCACATTAAAAATAAATATAGCGAGCTACATATTTAATAGGAATTGAAAGCTTGTTTTTATACTCTCTTGGTCGAGGTTTGGTAATAAAAAAATAATTAAGATACATTATGAAAGTAAAATTTAGTCACTAGTTTCAAGAGTGCGTCAATTCATACTTTTGAAAGTAATGTCTCAAATATTGTTTTTATTTATACAGGTGTAAACTGGTATATTCAATTACAATGTTTGCATGATATAAGCACGGCTAAGCCGCATTTTTTATAAGTCTAAATAATTTTTTTTAAAATATAATTTCAGGATGGCGTATGTCGAAATAAACGATTTTAGAAAGGATCCAGGCGATTAGTGGTGGATAGGAAGTTGTGTTTTTTTGGGCTGTGGTATGTTTATCGAAGGGACCGTCACAAAAGGGCCTTTGGGATAGGACTGGTGAAAATTTCGCTAGCCTCAAATTAATCACTGTTTCAATTACTTCCAGTATGGCTGTGGTCCAACAAGTCTGTGGTATCCTCAAGGGATTCTTGTTTGTGCGTGTGTTCTGTTCTAGTAGTTGCATATTTAACACTTAACCCTGTCTCCCAACAAACACACCCATAAAGAATCAAAATTAAAATATGCTAATATCAAAACACCAATCCCAAATGAGAATTTCCATTAAACTACACACACAGAATGACTATTGTAATATTTCAATTGCAAAGTTTTATATTTAACTCCTCAATCAACATGCAATCTTTTTAGAGCGCAATATTATGCAAATTGATAAATGTATTTTTCAAAAGGTCATAAGCATAATATGTTTCTCTTAAAAGCCTATTTACTATAGCTCAGGGGATAAGACGCATAGCTACAGATACTGTGGTCGTGGGTTTAAATCCCACCAAAGTAAAAAAAAAGATTTGATCGGTTAATACGACTGGGAGATCGGGAATAATATTACTTTAAATCCCAATCGATCGTCTTGATCCAGTTTTACTCTGATTTCCTGGTTTTTAAGGTATTATAAATATTTATAACAAGCGTGATAGCTTAGAGATAAAGCTCATGGCTATAAACATTGTAATTGTGGGTTCAAATCACAAAAAAAATTACAACTGCGAGATCATGAATAATATTGATAAAATCCCGATCAATAAATAAATGATAATAATAAGTATCGTATAATGCATTTCTTCATATAAATTTCTGATGGTATTGGCGATTTAATTTGTAATCATTTACGGTGTGTTTGAGTATCTCAGGCATAGATAATTATTGAAGTCCTTTTTTTTAAATTTGTTTTAATACTTCATGGATTTCAATACTTCAAATTTGTTTTAATAACACATTATAAACAATTTAATTGAAATAATGTGTATATATATATTACAATTTCTTTATTATGTATAAGTTTTTACATTGATTGATAGAACAATACATCTTTGGAAATAGACTTAGGTGTACAGAGTGTTTACATCTTTTTACCTATAACTAACATGATAATGTTTTATTTAAATTTGACATGAGTAATAGTATTTAATTAAAGAAAGAATAGGAAAAAAAAATTAAAACCAATTTACAAATTTGAAGATTAATAAATAATAACAACGATAAAAGCAAACACTCAATATACAAAATATATACAATATTATGGCTTTTTTATGAAAATTTTATAGAGGGTTGTTGAGTTGTTTTACTGTACTATTTTGGCCTCGAGCGAGGCATCAGACAAAGTATTAACTAACATAAAATAGAACAACAGAATAGCAAAGCAACTCATTACTAGCAATGTAAGCATAGGAAACCATGATTTAAGTCATACCGTTACAATTGTTAATTTAATTATTTATAAGCAATATTATAAACAAAACGGTTACAAAATATAATGCTTAAAAAAAATTTAATATTAGTTTTGGAAGTTCATTGGTAAAATGAACTTAGGTTTCCTCGAGGCGTATTTGGTTTTATTTTCATGTCTTAATGTAATGTTTTTTACTGAAATCTGAGATATTTGCTTTGATAATTTTTAACTTAATGTCCTCGTGTACTTCTTTAAGAAATGTGCCAGGTTCAAGATCTAAGGCCATCTTAAGACACCTTTTTTGGTAATTTTGAATTTTATTGATATGAATATGTGATGGATTAGATGAATAAATTAGGCGTGAGTATTTTAATAAAAATCTTGTTTTAGTTTGTTGTATAATGTATTGGTAGAGTTTGTATGGGCGGACGTTAGGTTGTATTGTATTGTTTTGGCACGCGCACTTCAGGAAACATGGAGTGAAGATACAGGTGTAAAGTAAAGAGACAACGGACTGTAACAGAGCCATTTTATCGTATACAAGTATTACTAGTAGTGCAAGTAGCAGTAATAGTTGTTGTAGTGGAGCTTTGTGTCCGACTAGTGAAGCGTGTAAATAGACGATCGTTTGTTCTAAGCCAGAGGTCGACTCGTTCCACTGACACTTTATGGCCCAACACTTTTATACACAACGCATCTCCTAACCAGTCGCTACACGTGCGAACCCACCACCGGATAATTGGGTTAAAATTAAAATTAAAAGCGGTGCCTTATTTCGTTTTTAACCCCGACGTGCGTTCGTTAAGTACCACCCGCTGTACGTTTGGTGGGCAGAATATATTAAAAAAAAATTTATTGCATAATAGAACTTGCATTTTTGACCATGCAATAAAAAAAACTAAATTATAAATAAACCTGTAATTAGGTAGTTATTTTTTACGAGAATTGGACTTTAAATATATACATTAATTATCAGCTTCGAGGATAAGGTTCGTGGGTACAAAATATGTGGTTGTCGATTTAAATCAAATCTAAGAAATCAAAGTAAAAAACTTTTACTGTAATTTCTTAGATTGTTAGATAAATACTGAGGCCATTATTAATGAATAGTTAAATAGGAACTAATAATATACCTCATACATTCTTTCACAACACCCCTATTGATTTTAAATTCATCATCAAAGGACTATTATTTAATTAAAATTTGACTTAATACACTTTGCCTTTTTTATACACACTTTAATATATTTATATTAATATCTTATTTTATATTTTGTAAATTTTTAATAGTATAATTGTAATTATACACCTTTATATACAGATGTAGGTTCTCTGGTATTCCAGAGAACTGTTTTCCCTTATTTAATAAAATTAAAAATAAATAAAACAACGACAGAATAGAATAATTTCCCTATTCACCGAAAAACCTTGTTCAATACATTTTTAACTTTTAATGTACCTCCTTTTTATTTTATTTTGTATCTGTTAATCTTATGTTGCTTTTTGTATAAACTGTATGTATCTCATACATTTCACAGAATTGTAGGCTCTTCGATATTTATCGTCGAGCTGTATATTCTTATGTAAAATAATAAAAAAAGACAGATAATTTATATAAATAAATTTGTTGATAATATTTTATTGTCGATTAATAAGTGGAATTCCACATTTAATATATATTTTTAATAGTGATTTCCACATATTTTAAGTCTTAGTAGACTTTGGACTATTACCATATAGTCATCTTAAGAGAGTTAAAATATTGTGGAAATTACTATAAAAATATACTTGATATTTAATCACCTGTTATGTGCATTATATTTAAGTAGAGTAAATTTAATTGAAATTTTCAATTTGTTAATGTTCTTTGATATTCTGGATGGTTTTTTAATAGGACGGTTATAAGTTGTTTATTTTTTCATTCAGAAGATGTTTGAATTTTCAAAGTTAAGTATAAATATAATAATTAATACGGTTTTCGTATGATGACAACACTCATCACAATATTTTAAAAGCAAATTCTCGATAAATACTGTTTTTTGAGAATTGTCATTTATTATGCGTTATTAAATATTTCTAAAATTATTTTGAAATTAATTTAATATTATTATCATTAAAATAGCCGTTTCGAGATTTTAGATATTATGTAGTAAAATAATTATATGAAATATAAGTCTTGCATCTGGTAATACTTATGGTTGAGGGACCCGCACATACATACATACACACTTTAGACAACTATATATATTATAACTTTTAATTATACAATTTCTTTATATAATATAATTTGCGTACAATGTTTTGAAATTTCACATTTTTTACTTCATTTTTAAAATCGAAAAGAAAAACTACTTTAAAGCAAAAATGAAATTAAAACCTCCTATTGAAAAACATAAAAAAACATTAACAAATTGACAATTTTAATTACCCTAGTATATTATAATATCCTCGCTTCTATATTAGTAGTTTGTTTTACTATAATAGGTTATTGGTATATATATATAACACTGTCATAATTTAAAATATATTCCACACACGATGCAATGGATTTTTAAATGGAAATTTCATTGCACTCGGTTGAGGCTTAATAAAAAAATCATACGGTGTCTGGAAGTGGAATGGTCAGATTCGTAAGCAGTGTGTGGCCAGTCGTATATGATGCTTTTCACACAGAAGTCGGTCGTTGAAGAAGTAAGTTTTGAATATATTTTTATTGCAAATGGAATGGTGGAGTATTGTATGGGAAAGAATGGACTCTTTTCAAGCGGAAACGGAAACGGTCGAGCACCAATGCGAAATATTCGAGGGTGAACCAAAACGGACCGCGGGCCAAAAGTAAGCGGTGCTCGTTAAGACAAAAAAGCCGTAAACCAACCGAGGCGAAATAGAGTGAAATAGAACCAGAACAGGACTTGACGTTTAAAACTCATGAACATTCTTTTGCTCAACACTAAAAGAATCATCCCCTTACCGGCAATTATGTGACGAGACCCTCTTTGTACTACGCGTGGATTGTACAGGCTGATTTCATGTATCACTGAATTTCAATTATAAAATAAGCTGTAATATATATATAATCTTATAATTGAGGCATAAGAAATTTTATATTTAATAAAATATGTCTAAAACACAGGAAGAGCCGCCTTGTGGCCCAGTGGTTAGTGTAACGGATTCGTGAGTGAATACTCCCGGGTTCGATTCACGGCACCGGAGTCACTTGGTAGATCTAGCTTAGCAAACTAGATCTTAAGTACTCATTGCTGTGTGGTGGCCTGGGAAACCATCTCTACTATATTCTCCCGTAAAGGCCAAGGTGGCCTGGCCAACCCCTTATAAAGGGACTCCCGTCAATAGGGAAGGCGTCACGATATAAAACACAGGAGACAAAGATGAATTTGTCACCAAAGGTTTCGTATTTCTGCTTTTACTACCCATACTGCTTATCTGTCATTTTCTGATATTTTAAATAACATAACACCGTCTTAATATGGTAGAGGGCGACTTTAAAAGTTGCTTTATATTATGTAAACAATTGACATGATTATTTCGGATGTTTTTGTAAGAACAATATTCTTGCTCTCCAGTATAGGATTTTAAAGACTACAGTGTTGCAGGTGGCTACAGATAGCGTATGTGTAAAGTATATGTATAATATGCGCATGCAGTAGTGACACTTCTATCTATATACATAAATTCATTCACTCAGACTTATTCAAATAATATATAATTGTGGCACTTCGTCCTGATTAAGTTTTCTTCGAATTATAATAATTTCACCCAATGAGTGGTAGTGAAATAAATGATTTCCGAAGATAAAACCCGCACACTATTGTCGGAAATATACACTAGGAAGAAAATGTTGCAGGTGGCCAGAGTATATGTATAATATGCGCATGTAGTAGTGCCGGACATGTTCCAATGTATGGAAACAATACACATGACACTTCTATGTATATAAGTGGATTGCTGTTATAAAAAATAAACTAAAGATCATATTTACCCAAAAAATTGAACCTAACTAAAGCTAATTGACACTTTCGTGGCATCCGTTAAAATTACTATTTGTTTATTTCATACAAATGGATAATATTTTCTGGGTATCTTATTAAACTTCTTATAATATCAGTGGTGGTATATTGCGAAAGTTTGGGTGGTTGTAACCTTTGTTACTAATTATACAATGTGTTGTTATTTCTCGGCGTTCCTTCTGCTTAAAATAAAACACGCTCATTTACAACCTTACAGGACTATAACTTTTTTGCTATTTTACAATTCTAACCTACACTTAATGTGAATTCCTAAACGGCAAGGAATGTCCATACTGTATATTTTTTTCATCCACTAAAAATATTTTGTAAATCGACGAGCTTGAAATTGTTAAATATCCGACTTCTGGCTCAGTGAATATATTTTTTTCGGCTTCAAAAGGAATTAAAATGTACAAGGAAATCCTTCTTAGAAGTAATTTGATACATTAACCCTCCTTTATTTTTATTTGAAAGAGTGACACGTGGCTTTATACACGAGTAACCGCGACCCGGATTTTATTTAATACTTCAATTAAATATTTAATACATACGAGATGTTCTTTTGCAGGAAAAAAAATGAACAAAGGATTCCACATTATTCACAGTGAAGTTAACATCGAAAATATATTATTTTTTTGCATTTATATTTAGTATCTCTTTGACTAATTAAATATATATGATTAAATATGGGGTAAAAAGTTGCTTGAAATATTCAAATATAAATAAAATATTATTGTCACTAATACGTTTTCTAGAATAAATTGGTCATTTAGCCGTAATATGAGTATTAGTCGATGATATTTTATCTATAGAATGGGCATGCGATATTCCGGCATACATAATTACATGCATAACTCATACATTTATACGGAATAGAATTTCAATTTGCGAGACGGCGAGGCGGTAGAAATACACACACACAAAACCTGCAGGACATTTATTATCGTCCTTACAAGTATTTTTAAATTATTAATATTAGTATTTTGACATTTTCAAAGGTATTGCATATCCTTTCTATCCAGGGTAAACTTGAAAAAACTGAGAATATCTAAAAAATATATTAATTACGTATTTAATAGACACAATACACACGTGACAGTCACTATTGAGTACTTTACAGAAACAGCTGATTCCAAGATGGTGGGCCAAGCATGATTCAAAAAGCACTATTAATATTTTTTATTCACTTATTCTTGCAATATCCTACCACCCCCTATTTTATTCTCGGTTTATCCTGTATATATTCAAGATCATTGAATTTAATTTAAATATTAATTAAATACTTATGAGTACGCTTGCAGGAGGAAGTATTGTTGTAGAATATAATGTATGAAATTATTTGTAGACACTGTCAAACCGATTTAAGGATTTGAAACGGAAAGCATTTTTTCGCTGTTTAAACACACGCTCATCGTAAGGAATTATAATATCTCAGGATTTATTGCTGCGGCGTCGCCAGCGTCGCGACGCCATACTGTAAAAAAAATACAAGAAGGAGGAAGAGAAGAGAAGAAGTTCACATAAGAAGAGCTGGAGCAGAGATCCAGGCGTCATATGGGTCATAGAATATGACACATTACGGACAACTTGTCAGCAGTCACCAAAGGGGTGGGTTTGCCTTCTTCCTTTGGGGAGACTTATTCCTCCACGACAACAAAAAACAATCACACTGACGAATAACATGTACCATCCTTCAAAATATATTAACACTCCTTCATAATGATAAGTGGTAACCACTCCAACCATGTGCCGAACAGACAAGCCTCATTAGTGTGGTGTAGTATACCTAATAAATTAACAATTATATCGTCTGGTTGTGATAAATATTTTGACGTGAAGCGGCTTTTAATAATGGCTGTGTGCAAAAATGCTTCAGTGGCTGAAATAGTAAAGCGACAAATATAACGGCGTAAATATAGTTTATCCGCGAGAAAATGAGAGAGCTTCAACTACTACCACTTTATATGCTACCGAACTATACTCAAACACACCGTAAAGTAGTGAGATTATTACAAATTAAATCATCACGCCATTAACATTCGAAAATTATATGGAGAAATGCATTATAATTATCAATAACTGAAGAATATAATTACATAATATATTAAATGCTACATCGAGTGCTTAGTTTAGTTTATCCTATTGGATATTAAATGGGGGTAATTTTTTACGATTTACTGTAAACCACTTTTTTGTATATTTTATCATCTATGATTCAAACTACTAAATAAGCCACCATTTTTATTCAAGCATATATCAGGATAATACGTCATTGGGAAAACATGGATTCAAATGTATTTAGAAATTAATAAATTCGATCAAATTAATATGGTAGGTAATTATTATTTATTTATATACACAAAAATGTATTAATTAATTGTCTGTTGGTGATCATAACTATTACTAGTTACACAGGTCACCGACTTAATAATCAGTATTTATCTTACAATACGGGAAACCAGCGTAAGCTGGGATTAAGACAATTTTATTGGGATTTTATTAAAAATATTCGCGATCTCCTATTTGTAATTGTTTTAACTTGAGCGGGATTTGAAGCAATGATCACAGTATTCATAGCCACCCTTTATCTCCTGAGCTATCACGCTTGTTTTAAATATTTATATTACCTTACAATCCAGGAAATCAGAGTAAACCTGGATCAAGACACAAAAACTTGTTATTTAATTGCTTGTCGGTAGTTTTAACTATTACTAGTTACACAGGTCACCGACTTAATAATCAGTATTTATCTTATAACACAGCAAATAAGGGTAAACCTGGATCAAGACGATCAATAGGGATTGTATTAATATTATTCCCAATCTCCCAGTCGTAATTAGCGTTCAAATAATTTATTTTTTATTTGAGTGGGATTTGAAGCTTGAATGAACTATAATTATATAAAGGTTTCTTCAAAAATTAAAGAATCAATTAATCAATCGGAATTTTACTAATATTGTTCCAGATCTCCCCAGTTGTAATAATCGATCAAATGAATTGTTTTTTTTTTACTTTAGTGGGATTTATCCCCTGAGCATAAAATAAAGATTCTTATCTTTTTTTAAAATTTATACAATGTGGAAATATAATCTGCTAGTGACAACGTATTCCCAATAATAATAATCATTTCACAATAGTCCGGAATCAAGTGTAGCTGTTTAATTATTTAATTATGTTTTATTTAAAAAATAGTTTGTGATATCCTATTTAAAATATTATTAATGATTTAGAGCCTAACCTGTTTATGGGATATAGGTAACCGGTTAATGTTATTGGCCAAAATCGATTAGGTAACCGGGTGACCATTAATGTAGTTAAAGGGCGTAGCAATAATAACTGGGTTAGTCTCAATACTTAGGGGTTGTTTTGAGTTCCGTCGGTTATTTTTTGTTAAGACGTCCCACAGATGTCGGCAAAGCGTCGCCATGAGCACGCGGCACTTTTCCTCAACCATAACAAAAACTATGGAAAAACACAAACATACATACATATAACATACATATTATAACATACTAGCATCAAGCAGAAGGGCAACGGGTTTCGCTTTGTTAAACATTGCTACGGATAACATACAACCATCTCAACTATATAATATGTAGCAATTTATATGTTCGTTTCAGTAAAAAAATAAAATAAATAATCGCAATTACTATTGTTTCCTGAATTTGTAAAATGGGCCGCCTGGTAACCTGGAAAACGAAAGAGTTTAAAATTATTACCAGATAATTGAAATTAAATAATACAATACAAATTAGGAAATCAAGTTCCACGGTTAATAGTTTATCAATATATTGAATAATAGCGTACGTAAGTATTTCAAATGAATATTATATTATAATTTATTATTAATGCACTCAAAGAAAAAGAGATGGGTAATAATACTCCAATATTTGTTTGACTTTGGCACACAACTGGTCATGAACTATGTTTATTTGATTGATGATTTTTGTATATATATATTTATATATATTATATATACATGTTTTTAATTTTAATCTAGTATTGTGTTTTTTTAAATGTTAATACATATTTATTTATAATATAATATATATATATATATATATATATATATATATAACTCTCTATATATATATATATATTATATTATAAATAAATATGTATAAAGATTAAAAAAAACATAATACTAGATTATAATTAAAAACATGTACATTTTTTGCACTATTTAAATAAAAAAAATATTGAACATTCCTGTTTTTTATTTTGGCTATAATTTTATGATTCTAATTAATAACGAATGTATGAATGATTACGAATACAGAA
This sequence comes from Agraylea sexmaculata, assembly GCA_022606485.1. Lineage (NCBI taxonomy): Eukaryota > Metazoa > Arthropoda > Insecta > Trichoptera > Hydroptilidae > Agraylea > Agraylea sexmaculata. The sequence continues at coordinate 78,101 of JAGTTH010003332.1, forward strand.
TAAATAATAATAAATTTGAGCTACGGTCATTTAAAAGAATAAATATTTTATCATACAATATCTTTATTAAATATAATTTACATACAATGTTTTGATACATTATGATTAGATGTAACAGTATTTAGATTATAGACTGAGTCATTTACTATTTTAATACGGAGTACAATGAATGATAATTAAAATTTTAAATAAGTCATACCATAATTTATGGGGAAAAAAACAAAAACCCACTTATTAGCCCAGTTATTAGCTTAACAGGCAAATATTTTTTTTCTTTAATATATATATATATATATATATATATATATAATGAGATTATGGTGATATGATGTTAGTATCGTATTGCAACACTTAATTTGGATAGTTTGTAGAGTAGTTTTTTTTTTCAATATATTTTTGCGACCCTAAGTATTTTCATTGTTTAAAAATTCACCACGTAGTCTGTTATTTTTTTGATAAATAATAAAGCTTATTGCATGATGGCTATAATCCCCACTTTGTTCATTAAAGCTGTTGCGATGTTTTCGAAAGAATACAGAATAGGGAAGAAGGTTTTGCGTGCGGGGCATAAATAAAAGCACTTGAATTTTAAGTCATATTTCACAATAATTTCCACGCCATTGTCTGTAAGGAAAGCATAAAAAAACGTCGGCGAAGACGTGAGCTCCTGTGGATGCTTAAATTTTTTATCACCCCAAAAATGTATGTCATAACACGACCGCAATTTATAGCTTGTCCTGCTTTTCCCGTAATCGCGTGCCTACAACGCAAAATATTCCCACAATCCTACAAGCAGCTCGTCGACAAATACAATACAATTAAAAGTTAATTAAACATACTTATATTCAAAGATTAAGATTGATGTATTGCTATATCTCAAATAACGCATAAACGATTCATTTATATGATCCTTTAGTTATATTTAGTACTATATTGTCTTTATTGTTAAAGAAGTTGGTTAACAGAATCATCAATTTAAATTTTAAATATATGACTTATTGCAGTTTTTATTATTATATTTTTAAAAATACAGCATCAGCTTTCATGTCTATTTTAAAACTGGACCTAAAAACCTAATAAATTATCATTTTAGTAGAACATTCTCTTTTAAATAAAATATGGAAATTTATCAAGAAGGTGTATACTTTATTGAAGAATAGACATAATGTATATTAAATGAAAGAACTAATAAAATAAGATGTAGATAGAGGATTAAAATGATTTGACAATGAAATGGGTGTAGAGTAGAATATTCAATATCTATTTAATAGAACGTTTAAATGAATGAATTTCGTAGGTGTGAAAATTGTTGAATCTGAAGTGTTTAATTTAATTGCTTGTTTATTTAAAAGTATAACAAGTGTACTAGTAATCAAAATATGAACATAAGAAAATATGTATAATAAAAGTGTCATCGTTTTCAACCTCGTTCACATTAAAGTTAACTTCTAAAATCTTTTTAATACATGCATAACATTGTGTGTTTACAAAAATATAACTAAGGTGTCTTTTGGATGATTGTACGGTTTATGAATTTAACAGCGCCACGATTCATTACAAATGGTTAAGTTAATCTTTTTCAATTGAAAATCCAACCTTCTTAACATTAATTTTCGGCTAAGAGATAGGCTTTTAGTTGGTAGAAGGAATATAAAAAATTAATAGCAGCTAATGCACAATCCGCTGACGTCGATTCAATCGAATTATCCTTTTACGACGTTAACGGGGACATGATCCGAGTACTTTATAAACTTAGGTACAAAATTTACTTAAAAATATGAAATATCCACGAGGAAATCAAATGATGATTTTATTAATTATATAATACAAAATGTTATGGGTATTATATTCTTTGGTAAAATTACCTTCATTTTATAATGATAAATTATTAATTCGTATTTAAAAGAAAATAACACCTATTGAACATTTCATTCAATTAAAGAATCTATTATTTAGATACCATATTAAACTAAAAATTACTACGATTCGTTGGAAAAAAAACAACAAATTATATACTTTTCTACTACTAGATGTGGAAAACATGAGAAAATGAACATATTTTTCATTTGATAGCTCTTAAATATTTTATTTTTACATATAAAAAAAATATGATTATTTCCTCTTATAAACGAGTTTTTTTAAATTTATTTTCACGTTGGTTTGGGGTGAAAATATTAAAATATTCTGACTAGTAGTTTTCAATCATTGTTAAGTTAGAAATATATAATTGATTTGGGAAATCGACTAATTCAATTTACTAATGGATTTCATAAATTCATAATTAGGCAATTAAATTAAGTGGTTCACATTTATCACTCAATTCAAATTGGTGGTTGTGATCTGAAATTCTATTACAATGTATATTCACGATCTTTAAAACGGCATATTGTTACCTGCCATAATATTATATCGTTTCTCGTAACAAAATATTGTGCATTTTGCATGTAAGTGTAGTTTCCAAGATGTATGGTACTATCGATAATTTTTAATTGAAGATACCCCTACAAGATGTTTTTTATTTAACCTCAAATATTTCAAAAGATTTTGTGTGGTGGCAAAACTATCTATCACATAAAAATAATTTAGAGCAGGCCAAATATTATTTTCTTAATGATTTTTTTTTCACATGATAGTATGAGAAGGTGAGGGTTTTTGGTGGATAACAACATCACTATCTAATGTTATCTATTGTGAATCTTCTTGTTGTGTACCTGGATTACTCTTAATTATACTGGTCCTGCGATTTTAAGGGAAATTTCACTGTAGGGAAGACATATGGGAGAAAGTGCGTTATGTATATTATAAGTGCGACATAAGGTTTCTCAGTAACATTACTGTTGCTGATGATGATTGATTACTAGTAGTTAAAGTGTACAAAAGATATAAACACATTACCAATTATTCTTGAAGTCACAAGCTACAAAAATGTCCAAAGAGTCACAAAATAATGTTTATGTCTAATGTGTGCAGTAAATTTTAAGTCCATGCGCCAAAATAATTCTCAATATTTAAAAAATAATCATTAACATTATAAATAAAATATAAATACCGTGGCGCCTTCCCTATTAACGGTCCCTTTATAAGGGGTTGGCCAGGCCACCTTGGCCTTTACGGGAGAATATAGTAGAGATGGTTTCCCAGGCCACCACACAGCAATGACTACTTAAGATCTAGTTTGCTAAGCTAGATCTACCAAGTGACTCCGGTGCCGTGAATCGAACCCGGGAGTCTTCACTCACGAATCCGTTACACTAACCACTGGGCCACAAGGCGGCTCATTAAAATTAAAATAGCAGACTTGTGAGGCCGGTTTCTTCAAACCATGTTAAATCTCGTGTCACTCGCCAATTTATGCTTCAAATGCGTTTCTTCAAGATGTAGCTCGTGCTATCAACTGTCAAATCCTAGCTCGGCAATATCCACGCGCTATAGCTAAATCTCGAGCTCGTGCTATATTTCCCCCACCATTCCAGTTTAGTGACAAATTCATCACTTCGGCTCGAGTCGTCTGTACGCAAGTTCTTCTGAATGTCTGCAATACAAACATCGGAACCGCTCGGCTATAGCTTTTGTATCGTTTCAAGAAACGGGATATTTGTATATGACATGAGATTCATACAATCTCTTGCCACGAATTTAACGGGTTGAAGAAACCGGCATTATGTATAATATGCCAATCATGCCATTATAATATTTTAAGTGCAATTAAAAACAATTTGTGTATAATAATTTAGGTAAAGGAGGGGTGTTGTTAAGTCACCTGAAGAGGTGCGCTTTTCCCCGTTAAGGAAATCGAATCTGAAGTCAAACAGCAGTATGTGGAGTCGAGGAGGCTTTTTCCCTATAGACGAGGGTTGTAGACCAAGTATTATAATATTATATATGGTAGTTGAAGCAACATGAATATTTATACGCAATAATAGTGAGGCTTGATTTATACCGGCACATATCTAATTACCTACCGCAGATACTGTTCGTCAACACAGACCCTCCTCTTCTCTAATCCAATTAGTTGCCCTCTAACACTCAAACATCTGAAACAACATCATTTTTATACTAGACACATTCACGTGAAAGCCTCACCCCCTGCTGAGCCCCACAAAACATATAGAGCCCCATAGAACGGAGATAACATTATATTGCCCTTGTAAACAGTACATACATAGTTGCTTGCTCCTTGGACACTGCTTACTTGCTTCACAATAGATTTTTATAAAAATAAATTGAATTTAACAAATTTCTAAATTGAGGACCAAACACACTGAACTCTTGACCTTTTCAATAAATGGTCAATTAAAGGGATCCGATGGAGATGTTCATCTCAGATTGAAAATAAAAATCAGTTAGATGCATAAATGAATAGCACTTAGCAGTAGCTAAAAAAATATTTCCATTTCACTGTTTGTTGTTGCGGGTTAAAAATACGTTCGTGAATAAAATGCATCCGTAAATGTTTTTCGGGAATATCTCAGGGGAGTTTGGGAAATAGGCGATTCAAAATATCCATTTTGATTTGTCATTGTGCTTTTACGTAAAAGAATTCTATTATTTTTATTTTATTTATGTTATATTATTTTGAGCATGTCTACAGTTTCCCAATTGCTATACAAACATATGAAACGGAGAGTAGTAAAGCATATTTAATTATTGGACGTCTTTCAACTAGATCTAGTAGAATATATAATAGATTATCTACAAAAGGAACAAAAGTTTTCTCTTATTATTTGTAACATTGTATTGATTTTAATATCATTAAAAGTACATATATGTGTAAAATTCTACATATAATAAATTACGTTCGTACAACTATAGTACAAATGAATAGAATTTAGTAATTGACTCACTCAAATAATAGATAATCCTTCAATTTGTGGATAAGCCTACGAGATTATGAATTATCTAATGTATAAATAGACGCAATTTAGCTATAATACGGGTATTGAATTTAGAATATAATAAATATTTAAAAGTGTAATCGTGGTGGTGAAATGGTGTAGAATGATAGTTTTTATCAGGTAGTGTAGTAATTAAGGGGGCGATATAAAGCCAGTAAAGAGTGTATGGGGGTGATGCTGGCAATCTGTCTTTATGTCCATGTTGGCTTATACAAAAGACAGATTCTTAAACTTTTTGAGATTGTCAAAAGTAATAATACAACTATACGGTATTATTACAATTTCTTTATTATGCATAAGTTTTTACATTGATTGATAGAACAATACATCTTTGGAAATAGACTTAGGTGTACAGAGTGTTTACATCTTTTTACCTATAACTAACATGATAATGTTTTATTTAAATTTGACATTAGTATTTAATTATAGAAAGAATGGGAAAAAAATAAAAACCCATTTACAAATTTGAAGATTAATAAATAATAACAATGATAAAAGCAATATTAACAAAACTGTTACAAAATATAATGCTTAAAAACTAAATAACAATTTGTTTGGGTAAAACCAAATTTGAGTTGAATGGATTATTAGAAATTTTATTTTATTTTTTAAAAATAATATCAGTTTTGGAAGTTCATTGGTAAAATGAACTTACGTTTCCCCAAGGCATATTTGGTTTTATTTACATGTCTTATGATTGGGTTAGTCGGGAAGTTAGTCATTTTAGTGTAATGTTTTTTACTCAAATCTGCGATATTTGCTTTGATAATTTTTAACTTAATGTCCTCGTGGACTTCTTTAAGAAATGTGCCAGGTTCAAGATCTAAGGCCATCTTAAGACACTTGTTTTGGATAATTTGAATTTTATTGATATGAGTGTAAGAGTTGTATAATGTGTACCGCCACAGATTTAATAATCCCTTATATAAGGATGGATTATGCGATCATGCTTCAGCCTCCACATGGCTGTTTAATTGTTTGAACTTCATAGTTATGATAAAGTTTGAGGGTTAGCATGTTGTAGGGAAGGCAGGCGACAGTTTGAGGATAAGCAGTGTTGTCGCGCCACGCGCAGGACAAGTCCGCAAATCCTGGTCCAAGATAGAGCTCGACTTATTGTGGATTACTTGAGCACACAGGACCTCTACAGGATCAGGGCTACCACAGCTAATTGTACTTCTTAAGACACTTTCAATAATAATAAACCACACTTATCCGCACCGCCTTGCCTCTCCCATATCAATGAACCGCTGCTTCCATTCATTTTACTACTTATTATAAGGTGACAAACCGTCTTCCATTTTGGAGGAATATCATCATTCTAAGCAACGATTGAAAGGTGTACTTTCTTTAAACGGGGATGACATCTACTGATGATGACTATCTAAGCTTATTCGAAAGGCCTTACGACCATAGATAAGCCGGAATTGGACGAAAAATAATATACTCTTTCCGCATATGACTCTTTCTAAAAAATATGTGATAAAATACATATATACTTTTCAACAAGTATGATCAAGATGAAATTATGAAAAAATGCCCACTGAACTTCTGTATAATTGCCCTCATCCCTCTCAGGAGATGGTGAGTGAGGGATGCTCCTATATGTTTATAATATTTTATCTATCACACTCATGTTTTAACTCCAATTTGGTTTTACCCAAACAAATTGTTATTTAGTTTTTAAGCATTATATTTTGATTGCTTTTATTGTTGATATTATTTATTAATCTTCAAATTTGTAAATGGGTTTTTATTTTTTTCCCATTCTTTCTATAATTAAATACTATTACTCATGTCAAATTTAAATAAAACATTCTCATGTTAGTTATAGGTAAAAAGATGTAAACACTATGTACACCTAAGTCTATTTCCAAAGATGTATTGTTCTATCAATCAATGTAAAAACTTATGCATAGTAAAGAAATTGTAATATATACATTTATATTTTAGAACGGATATGCGGAAAAAGTATATCATTTTTCGTCCGATTCCGGCTCATCTATGCTCAAGATCAACGATATTATATATAAAGAGGTGCCAATAATAATAAAGACGTCAAAAACATGGGAAAAAAGATTAATTGGTCAACAAAGGTTTCGTATGACAGTCGCTTGGGGCGCTGCTTTTACCGCTCGTTCTGTTTATCTCTTAATTGTCGACCTTTCTAATAACATTACGCCAATTATTAAAGTGAGTCATTTAAATTTGCTTGATATATTCAATGTCACTTTATAAACAATTTAAATTTATATTAGGTTAGGTGTCAGATTTTAGGGTATATAATATCTGCAGGTGGCCACAGCCCTCGTACGTATAATATGCGAATGCAGTAGTACCGGCCATGTTTCAATATATGAAAACACTTCTATAAATATAAGTTCATTGCCAGACAAAACAAACATTAAAAAAAAGCATCAAAATTTATGAATTACAAAATTATAAATTAATACATTTGAGTCGTACAAGTGGAGTAATAAATGATTTGAGTAAGAAAAGATATATTATTTCAGACAATAGAAAGCTAATACCGAAATTCATGATAGTAAAAATATATTTTTTTATGTGTAGTGTAAAATAATCCAATATATTTCAATCAATTAAGAAATAATTCGATATCTTTGTTCAATTATCTTTTTAAATTGGATTACATTGTTCAATTATCTTTTTAAATTGGACGTTACTTGTAGTAAAAATGATTGAATGAAATATGAACTCTCTCAGAAACGCCTCTCTATAATTTAATTAAAAATTTGATCTATACAACACTTTTATACATTTTTTCGCGCAAAATCCATATCACGATCTTTGGTAAATCAGATCAAACCTAAGCATGTCTATAGTTTAAAGTTTAGTTTTATTTTTTATATGAATGAACTTGTAGAGATTGTATGCTCACTAAGGCCTCCTTAACAGGTGATTTGTTATAATTTGACGATTATTATAATAATATTGCAGTGTATCGAGGTTTAGTACTGGCTTCGTGGACACGCTTGGCAAAACAATGATAAGGAATACACCAACATAGTGAACCAAGTCCATTGTGACCAAGTGCAACAAAGCCACTATTATATCATACATATATACATATGTGGTTGTATGTATGGACATACAACGAAAAGGATTAACTAAATTATAATAGAGGGATTCACACTGACATAGAAAACATTATTAAACACGGTCACATTGTCATAATATGTAGGATTTCACGCGAGATTCGCAGATCATATTAGAATGAGTGATTGGTTCAAAGCAGACAAACTGCATACAGCCTTAAAAGAGGATTCGCAAGTGACCGCCTAAATAGTTTTTGGATAAATGCTTTGAATATTTTTGAATACACATTGAATTATCAGGGGATAAGACACGTGGCTACTAATACTGTGGTCATAGGTTCGAATCCCACTCAAGTCAAGAATTTTTAAAATTGATTTGATCGGTTATTACGACTGTGAGATCGGGAATAATATTAATAAAATCCCGATCGATCGTCTTGATCCAGGTTTACTCTGATTTCCTGGGATGTAAGGTAAAAATACTGAGGCGATTATTAACTCGGGCAGAGCCGCTCTGTCGGTGACCTGTGTAACTAATAATAGTTAAGATCACTGACAGACAATTAACACGTTGTTGTGTATAAAAAACTCCTCAAAGAAAGCTCCATCCGAGATGTAGGTTCTCTGGTATTCCAGACGACTGTGTTCTCTTAATAATAATAAAAAAAATATGAGGATATGATGGGAAAATGTCACAATAATTCAATTGCATTCAGAATCGAAATGCATACTTATACAGAGTACATATGGAAAATTAAATGAACGATTCGCTTACAAATCTTGAGGCTTAAAAAGCACGTACTTAGGTTACGATCCACGTATGGATTCGTAATTATTTTAATTTTACTAATGACAGATTATTACAGAATGTACAAAACGGCTTTAAGATCGGCAATAGTGCAGTCAAAGACGAGTATTTTTATGGTGATTACTGTTTTATACTCGTAGTCTTGACCAATGTGTCGAATAAAATACTATTACATATATTTTTAACCTTTAACTGATGATGATGTTTTTAAGGACGTAATTGATGACGAAGGGCCTTTTTATAATAACGGTCCGTGAATGTTGTGAGGTACATAATATTATTTATTTAATGATATAGGTATATTAAAGTAACCTAAGACTTCTAAAGTTAAGTAAGAATAATATTAAAAAAGTTAAGCAATATTTTAAATAAAATCGTTGCAGAGCTTCAATTTGTCAAAGCATTTCATTACACCCACTTGGACAAGGCATGATTATATTTGAGAGTTTTTTTGGTAGAAATCATTTGAGATAAGGAATCAGTCTATATGAATAGTAGTTTATCGCACAAACTATAAATAATAAATTTTTACCCCATTCTTTACAACTATTACCACGTACGATTTGAAAAAGTCACGTAAATGGTGACTTGAGAGGCCTTAAAGACTTTTGAAATAAATTCACTTACATAAATTAAATTCATCGATAAATAAGACCTTATATAACAATTTCTTTATTAACATAAGTTTTTACATTGATTGATAGAACAATACATCTTTGGAAATAGACTTAGGTGTACAGAGTGTTTACATCTTTTTACCTATAACTAACATGAGAATGTTTTATTTAAATTTGACATGAGTAATAGTATTTAATTATAGAAAGAATGGGAAAAAAATAAAAACCCATTTACAAATTTGAAGATTAATAAATAATAACAACGATAAAAGCAATATTAATAAAACAGTTACAAAATATATAATGCTTAAAAACTAAATAACAATTTGTTTGGGTAAAACCAAATTTGAGTTGAGTGGATTATTGGAAATTTTATTATATTTTTAAAAATAATATCAGTTTTGGAAGTTCATTGGTAAAATGAACTTACGTTTCCTCGAGACATATTTGGTTTTATTTACATGTCTTATGATTGGGTTAGTCGGGAAGTTAGTCATTTTAGTGTAATGTTTTTTACTCAAATCTGCGATATTTGCTTTGATCATTTTTAACTTAATGTCCTCGTGGACTTCTTTAAGAAATGTGCCAGGTTCAAGATCCAAGGCCATCTTAAGACACTTGTTTTGGACAATTTGAATTTTATTAATATGACTTTTTGCCGCAGTAGACCAAGCTGGGCATCCATACAAGAGAATCGGTCTGATAATTGATTTATAAAGAAGTAGCTTATTCTTGGGTGACAGCTGACTACGCCTGTTAATAAGTGGATATAAGGTGTTAATAGCCAGGTTGCTCTTGTCCACAGCATATTTTACATGCTTGGACCAGTTCAACTTGGAGTCTAGGATAACTCCCAAATACTTGACTTCTTTGAGCCAAGGAATTTGTTCGTTATTGATACTAAGAGGGGGGATGTGGGATCGCTTTCTTTTGTTAGTAAATATTATTGCTTCAGTTTTACTCTCGTTGAGTTTTAATTTCCAGCGAGAGTAATACTGTGTTAGTAGGTCTACAGATGCTTGGAGGCGTCTACGAATTGTGTCTAATCTGTAAGATGATGTGAATATAGCGGTGTCATCCGCGTAAAGAGCTAAGGAGCAATTACGAGGAATAGGGATGTCATGGATGAAGAGATTGAAAAGATAAGGAGCGATAATACTTCCTTGCGGAACTCCCGCAAGGATTGGATGCTGTACAGATTTAACATTGTTAATATCTACTGAGAATTTTCTGTTAGTAAGATAAGATTGAATAACTTTGGTGAGATATGGTGGAGTGTTAGTGTTAATTAGTTTGTGAATGATACCATCAAACCAGACTACATCAAAAGCTTTGGCAAAGTCCAGGAAAATCATTCCCGTACTTTTTTTATTATTAAAATTTCCTCTAACATGCTGTGAGATTCTTGTTAGTTGTGAAGTGGTACAATGGCCCGGTCTAAATCCGAATTGTTCATTAGGAATGACGCAATCCAGAGTTTTTCGCAGGCGGGTTAATATGACTTTCTCTAAGATTTTACTCATGCAGGGGAGGAGACTGATAGGACGATAGCTACTGGGAAGGGATTTGTCTTTACCAGGTTTAAATATAGGGACTACTTTAGCTGCTTTCCAATTATCTGGAAAATATCCAAGAATAAGACACGAGTTAAATATTTTAACCAAACAATCAAGAGCCTTTTGTGGTAAGTGTTTAATAAGAGTGTTGTTAATGTTGTCGTGTCCTGGTGATTTTTTATGTTTTGAGTTTTGAATAATATCAGAGATTTCAGAAAGAGTTACCTCGTCAATCTCACATTCAGAATAGTTGTGAAGATTCCTAATTGACTTAGTAACTGCTTGTTCTGTGAGACTATCTGTAGTGTCATTATGTGTCAATGTGTGTGCTTTAACGAATGTTTCAGCGATGAGATCAACTTTCTCCTGAGCCTTGTAAATAATTTTATTACAGTCTTCGCTCCTGAGCGGAGGGATAAAGGATGTTTTTCTAGTCATCGACTTACACATCTGCCAAAGTGAGTTATTTTGTGTTTTGAGAGACCTTATCTTCTGTTCCCAGGATTCATTTTTATGAATTTTAATTTTATGTTTAATTTCTAAAATTAGCGCATTTATGACAGATTTGAGTTTACAATTTCTTTTCTTTCGCCACTGATTCATTAATCTATTTTTTACATGAATTAAGTCCACAATTTCAGATGGAAGTTTGTTCTTAAAAGTATTGTTAATGGTTTTAACAGGAATATATAAGGCGGCGGCGTTCTTAATAGAATCTGTGAGTGTAGTGATTGCATTGTCAACGTGAAATGTGTTGTTAGTGTCGAATTTAAGTGTAACGTTATTGTTAATATGAGTTTTGTAAGCGTTCCAATTAGCCGTCTCATAACTAAAGAAGGTTTTTTGGGTGATTTTGTAATTTCCGCCGATGTTAAATACAATAGGGAGATGATCGGAGGAAAGTGACTGTATTACGTCAACTTCGGTGAGAGAAGGACAACCCTTAACCACTGCAATATCAAGGATGGATGGATATCCTTTGGGTGGGAAATGCGTTGGACTTTCGGGGAAAAGGATACGAAAGTCTTTTTTATCACAATATTCTCTTAGTAAACGGCCATCCTTATTTCCGCGAATACAGTGCCAAAAAGTGTTTTTACAATTAAGATCACCAGCAATTATAACATCCTTACCGAGAGACATAATTTTGTGGATATCATCTTGACAAATTTCTATTTTGGGTGGCTTATAAACCGAGGCAATAATGTGAGTTTTATTATTAATAGATACACTAATTGCTATTACTTCAATTGAGTTAGTTTTACGAATTACAACTTTCGAATGACATATAGAGTCTTTCATCACGATTAAAACACCACCGCCTGTTTTGCAAACTCGATCGTTGCGATGTATTACAAAACCTGGTCTTCTCAGAATTATATTTGTATTAAGAAACGTTTCACTTATCAATGCAATGTCAACACTTTCTCTTAACATAAAGTCAATCATTTCGTCGAATTTATTTGAAATTCCCCGGGAATTCCAAGCAACAATCTTAATATTAGAACAGTGACTAACCTTAGACATTATCAAGCGATGCGGCGAGCTCCATGATGAGATATATCCTTTCATTCTTTGTCTGACATGTCTTTAGCTTCCGCTGAAGCTCTTGAACCTTCAATACAAGAGTCATCAGGTCTCCTATCGGCATATCAGCGCTAGAGATTGGGGCGGTAATGTTCTTCGCAGTAGATGTGGTGGTGGGACCTTGGGCAATCTGTGCCCATGACAGGTCAGTCACGTGATGAGATGTGGACGGGGAGATGACCTGGGCGGCCATTGGTCCACGAGCAACCTGGGACCAGGAGCGTCCGTTGACGATGTTCGGGGGCGGCACTGGTGCACGCTGGGTGGCCGGTCTCGCAGCTGGCAGCTTGGGGGTAGATCTTAATTTGATCTGCTTCTGTCTGTCAGGGCAATCTTTGTAATTTGCAGTGTGGTCCCCTCCGCAATTGCAGCATCTTGCGGGGGAAGTGGCATCCTTTATGCATGTGGAAGTCTGGTGATCGCCGCCACATTTCACGCATTTGAATGCGTTGTTGCAGTTGGATGCTGCGTGTCCCCACTGTTGACAACGGAAACATTGCGTGATAGAATTTCTCCCAAGAGAGTATTTTTCAATTGTCACTCTACAGTGACAGATATTAGTAGTGTTTTTGAAGTCACTCATATTTGTCTCATTGCTGAGATTTATTAAATATAGGGGTGACTTCGTAATGGAGCCATTTTTTCCTTTCATTAGGAACACGTCTATTATTTTAAATCCTTTGTCGCTAAGGTCCTGCTTGATTTCCTCTACAGGAAGCAGAGGCAGGCCTCGTATGACAGATTTTTTAGGTCTGTCACATTCTAACGTAAAGGAGAAAAATTCCTTGTTTAATGATTTCAGGCCCGCTTTAAGGGCTCTGAAATCAGTGATATTGCTGGTTTGGACTCTGACTTGTCCGTTTGGTTTGTAATGTAGTTGGAATTTATTGATGAATTTCTTGACAATCGTCAAGTTTTCACCGTGCCCTGAAGATTTGAGATATAACGGGGGAGGTTTTTTGACATCCTTATCGGATGACAAAATTACCTCCCCCAGCGACTTAAATTGGTTTTGTTTTGGAATGGAAGTAGGAGTAGTAGGTCTTGGACGTTTGATCGGGTTCTTTGGTAAAAGAAACCCATCGATCGTCGTTTGAGCCATTACGTTTACGAGTTAACTAATGAGTATATGTTACTATGATAAGGAGCGATGGTACCTGATAATAATGGTGAAGTGGATTTTGGCGGCGTTGCGGCAAGCTCGTTATCAGGAGAGGTCGCAGGGCGGCAGACCGGTTTGGTAGTTGCGACACTTGTGTACTTGACACTTTCGAATTTGCTTAACCATGCAAGGAGCACTTCAATATACGTGTGTACAAGACGGCTGTCTGGACGTAACTGAAATAAGACCTTGGTTTCACTAAATATGAAGCTATTGGAAAGATATTCAATCTGCTTTTCACGTGTCACTCGGTTTAATTATTATTTATAAAATATAACAATTTACGATTAAATACCTTCTATTGACAAAGACATGAAATATGTTATAGATAATAGATGAATCTACATTAATTGCCGGTCAAATTGGAATATTTTACTATTTCAAAAAGTCCCATTTAATAGATTAAATAATGATTGAAAAGCAACATATTTTGACGTTTCATACATACAATATGTGGCTCAGTTTTATAAAGACTTAAGAGCACACACTTTTTTTTTGTACTTACGATATTATACGCTGGAGCAGTCGATATGCATAAGGATTGAACGAGGGGAGTTATTCCTTTCTCACCTGTTAAATTAAAGTACGCCAAGTTTATAGTAAAAGAACTTAACTCGTTACTATCGCCGTATATTATAGATTCGGCTCTTGAATAGTATGTCCAAAAAGCAAAACCCCATGTCGATTAGTGAATGTAGTGTTGAAAGTTAGAGCTTTGTAGAAGCGAAACCTTTCCCGGAAGACCGGCACGAGTTAGAGATGAGGGCCAGTGCATAATTTGCGAGTACGTCTAGTTTGAAGGTTTCACCATAAAGTTGTTCATAACTTGCACGAATGCTTTCACATAATAACTTTTATGTCGTATCCATTTTCAGCTAAGCACAATATACGAAACAAACAATACATAACGATCAAGCTGTCGATGCTAATCTGTGCGCTTCAAAGTGTGGAACATTCTCCCATAATTTATTGGATCGCTTGTGCATTTGAGAAATTGAATTAATTTAACTCAACACTGGCCTTAGTTACAAATTAATTTAGAACAAGATGTAGAGGAGGTAATCAATTAATTTGAAATATGTAGTCAGAGAATAAATTAAAGATAAACGCCGTGTATATTTTTGTACAATCGTAACGGTTGGGTTTCCTAGGAGTACGTCGTCGTAATCGTACATAGTAAAGAGGGTAATTGAGTTGTTTTACTGTACTATTTTGGCTGATGCCTCGCCCGAGGCTCAGACGAAGTATTAACTAACATAAAATAGACCAACAGTTTTAACATTATTTACATGGTGGACTTAAACTAACTGAGAATATTTTAGAGGGTGGTAGGGTATCGAATAATTGAAAAAAATTAAATAATATTAATAGTGCTTTTGAAATCAAGTTTGGGCCATAATATTGGAATCAACTGATTCTCTGAAGTAATAATATTAAAATTTTATTTTTTTTCGATTTTTCTTTCGATTCCCTACCATTCCCTAAAATATTCTCAGTTAGTTTAAGTTCACTCTGTATATGGTGTACGTTTTTGGCAATGTATGCATAGGAAACGTGACGTAACAATTGATAATTTAGTTATTTAAATACGCCCAGAGGAACCTTTTGAGGTTTTTACAAATTTTGTTTTTTTTTTTTAAACACAAAAACGTGTTAATTGATTGACTCTCGGTGATCTTAACTATTACTAGTTACACAGTTTACCGACAGATTGGCTCTGCTCGAATTTAGCTCGAGTATTTAACCTCAAACCCATGAAATCAGAGTAAAATCAATTCAATCAATATTATTTCTCCCAGCTGTAATAACCGATAAAAGGGATTTGAACCCATGACTACAGTATTTGTTGCCACTCGCCTTATATCCTGAATTATTACGCTGGTATTTTGTTATATTATCATACAGCTGAGTCTGTATTTGGTATGGATATGTTAATTTAACCGTAAAAAATTTTGCTTGGTTTTAAAAAAATCAATAGTAATTGATAAATATTATATTCTGATTGAACATACTATAAAGCACGGCGAAGGTGGGTAATTCGTAATTAAATTAATGTCGCACTAAAGAGAATGCTTAATTAGGTACACTAAAACAATAATGTTTGAATTTAGCATTAAGTATTCGAGCTGTGAAGTCGACAACTTTAGACCGCCAAATACTATTCTGATTGTTTAAGCCAACACTGACGACCTCTTTCATATTTTGTATCCCTATTTTAGGTAAAATTCAGACTTTAATAGTTATTAATCTGATTCGATATAACCTCACATACATAAAATATAATAATTGTAGTCGAAGTGTAAATATGGTTTTAGTAAATCCTAAATGGACCGATGATATTTCACCATTTCCGTCGGAAAGTCAAACAATAGAAAGCTCCTGGATAAACTCATTCATTAATTCGTTATGTATGTTTCAATGGCCGATATAACTATTGTATACAATCATGACCGTATTGAAAACAAACCTGATTATTCTAAGCACATGTGCGTTCATCCCCTTTGTTATTTATTTTTAAATACATACATATATGAACGTTGACGATTGAAATAATTGATATGTACAGGATACACAATGGTTAAGCCATACGCTGAATCCCGATGAATGGTTAATAAGAGTCCCTCGAATGATTCGTGAATTAATAATAGCCTTTTAATTATCAAAAATACAAACGTGACCTACCGGGCCGGTGTAATCCCGTAAACATATTTGATTAAACATTAATTAATTAACCAATTAATCCTACACCATGTATTTGATGCCAGACAATTAAAAATTTAACTAACCTCACTCAAATACAAAAATCCTCTACATGTTTTAATTGAGAAGTCTCAACAAACGAGCGTGGGTTGTTAAGTTATTCGTAAATACGCAAGTTGTTTTGTTACTAAATATGTTTAAGAACTACAATGTATAGAGTGATTATTTAATCAGAAAAATAGCCTCATTACTAAATAAAAATTTGGTCAAAAAAGATTGATGCAGCCAATATTTGAAAGACTAAATCTCTAAAAAAACAAATGTAAAGAATACCCCTTTTACGTGGTACGTTATTTTTTAATATACTAATTGATCATCCATTATTTCAAGACCTTTCAAGAATAAGAAATATGGTTAGATACATAATAAATGTACTAATGGAGTGGTTAATGACAAGGTTAATAAAAAAATCAATATGTTTGGGTGTTTGATGATTAACAAGGCGATTAATAAGGGTGGGTTATTGAAAGGATAATTAGTTATTCTGATGATTCGGTAGCTCAGGTGGTGAGAGCAACTATTTAATTCAAAGGATACAGTTTTGAGTTTTTCGTTGGTAGAAAATTAATAAAATATAAAATAAAAAAATATATTTTTTCAAACAAAAAAGCTATAATTAGCTTGGCCAAATTACACGAATTATTGATGTCCTCGTGAACTGTCAAAGAGGGCAAAGGAATAACGCAAATGGAAGTAGGTCCTATTTAAATTGGACACTTTTTGGTGGTTTGTGTGCGGATCGAAGGCTTTCTCAATTATGAATTTTAATTGATGAATTATCCGCGTCCAATGGCCGAATAAATTGATAATAAGGCCGCGTATTTCCCGGAGTCATTGTGAATTATTGAAATCGAATCGGCCCACCGTCAACAATTTGTTTTAAAAATAATCGATTTGTGGAATTATTGGAACACACAGTTGTTAAATTTGCATCTGGATTCGGATGGCCTTTTGCGGGAAGCACAAGCTAACATTATAAATATTCATAGGGGTGTACGAGCATACATTATTTATAATATTAGATAATAGGAACGGAGGAACTATTATCATTGTGCCATCTCTGCTCAAGAAGATTCGTATTACTTATTACAAATATTAATATTCACATTTTTAATAAAAACTCGTTCCAAATAAAAATAATAATATCAAAATCAATCAAGTGCAAATTTAATTCAATATAATATATAAGAAATACCTGCGTAATAACTGAGAAGATAAGGCGAGAAGATAATAAAAATACTATGTTCATAGGTTCAAATCCCACTCAAGTCTAAAAAAAATATTCGTTCGGTTCTTACGATTGGATATAATTATAATGATATAT